>DWHP01007333.1:0-11000 GCA_018247895.1 Parnassius honrathi
GGTGGGAATCGAACCCACGACCTCCGGCATAGCAGTCAGGGTTACTAACCACTAGACCAACAGGCCTGCTAAATGTCAAATGTATTTATCTTACGCACACCGTTTGTTCGTCATTTGTACTTCAACTTATAATATAACTACAGCGTGACTCTATATGATAAATTAAGGTAGAACTCAAAATATACCGTCATATTAAACGAGTCGTGCGTAAAACGCAATGTATAATGGCCCGGCACTGACAGTCAACACCAGTGGCAGTTAATGGAGTGCACTGATAAAGAATTTATGGGTGACTAGCTTTTGGTCCGGGCTTCATCCGTGTGGAAACTCCGCTTTTCATATCTTATTTCTCTCGAAATCATTATTTATGAGAGAGAAATGATGTTGTGATTTTTTTTACATTGTAAAAGGTTGCTTAAGCTTAAAGGGAACTTAATATATTGATATCATTTGGCATTACTTTTCAATATTGTTTCTTGAAGGCGGTTGGTACTCAACCTATTCAGAGCCTAAATTAAGGCACATTGATGAACTTTGCAAAGATTCGATGGATGCAAGTAGTATAGGATTGTTTTGTGGCAATTTTTATGTAGCGTATATTGTAGTTGTAGCACAAATGAGTCGGTTCGACCGGGGAGGACCACGTTCCCACAGAATACCAACATAAAATAGTTGCTTAATACTGCGTCTCTTAAGGTGAGCGTAGAGAACCGGAGACCCTTTTTACTAGTTACGAGACATTTTATCTCAATTCTTAGTTGTGATATCGCATCTACATATGTTGATTCTTAATCAAAGATAGACGAAGATGTGTATGGGCCACAGCATCCAATTACCATCGGGGGATGTGTGTCGTCACCCTTATTCTTTAATAAAAGTTGAACATCCACCTTCGGATTCTCTGATGTTAACGTCGAGATGATCTGAACCAATTTATTATATGTAATAACGCTTAATCTAGAATATGCGCAAAAAGTATGAACTTCTAGGGGGAAGGAGAGAATAGTATTTATTTTTGTGATTTCGATATATACTTGGATACACACTATAGTTTCACAATATTTATTTTATTTTAACAAACATACGGTTCGTATTTCATATATACCCTGATGATGCGGTGAAGCGAAACCGGTCCGTTTTGGTATTTCAAATAAAATAAGTATTTTGTAGCAAATACACGTATATGTCCAAAACGCAAAAATGAGGCTGAGGTTTCACCAAGTGACACCGAATTCTTGCTGCTTTTTCTCAGTGTCTCCCGCAGTAGAGATTTGTTGAAATAAATAACTTACTTGACTTTCAAAAAGTATTTTGTAAAAACCAATTTAATACCCTTATAAATATCCGAAAGTAGTTTTTATAATGTTTTAAAATATTATTAAGTGCTTCCAAAGATTCATTGTGAAGTGGGGCTATTGAAACGCCTGCTGATAAAAATAACAAAATGTTTTAGTAAGACAACTAAAAACCAAATAATTCTGGGCATGCAAAATTTCTCAAGTTTCTTTGGCCTTTATTAAAAAAAATGTAAAATCGGGCGTTTCAAAGTCAGTCGTCAGCAAAGTTTGCTGTGTGGCTAACCGTATTGTCGCGGTGTAAGAATATTCACTACCCCATATCATCCCGTGGGTGTCGTAAGAAACGACAGATAGAAACTGGAGCAGGAGATGGGCAGCAGCGATTTCCTAATAGCAACTTTATAAAAATGCAGTTGCCAACCCGCTTGCCAATGCCAATGAGGTAATCTATGGGAGGAAGGGCTATGTCTGAATTTTATATGCTGTAATGGACCGATGGATGATGTTGTTGTGCCATTATTAAAGATGTAAATAATGAATGAGCTAATAGCCGAATAAAAATTAAAATGATTCATCTTATCTAGTTTGAAGAGCATCTCCCGCCTTCCTATAATTACAACATCACCGTCACTAATAATCCCGGTACCACTACACTAGTGTAGACACCACGGTCGACAACATGACACTTGTTTCGCCTCTAAATGAGGCATCATCCGGGGCAATAGTTTTAAAATGTATATAAACGATAAAATCCATACCATCTGGATGACTGCCGGTCCACCACCGTGTAATTTAAGAGTTTACAACTTCCCTGTGCAATCGTCTACCAAAAGAGATTTATCCGGACCGATACGACTTTAGGGACCTTCAAAGAAAAAAGCATTCGCCTTTTTAAAAGGCCGGTCACGCATCTGCAAATCCCCTGGTGTTGCAGTTGTTCATGGACAGCGGTAATCACTTACCATAAAGTACCATATGGCATGCTCGTTTGTCCCTCTACTATAAAAAAGACAAAAGGTTGGCTTGAACGAGACTTCCCTCATTTTTATTTTTACGTGGATCTTAGCAAATTATTTTATTTTTTTTATAAGACAGGGCGACAAACGAGCACACAGTCCACCTGATGGTAAGTGGTTGCTGTGGCCCATAGGCATCTACATCTATCTTCAATTACGAATTAAAATGCAGATGCGTTGTCAACCGTGAGGACTAAGATGGGATGCCTCGTTTCCAGTAAAATGGGTCTCCGGTTCTCTACACTCACCACTATTAATTTATAAAGGAAATTTTGTGCACCCCTATTTAAGATCATAAAGTTTCTTATTAACTTCCTTAAGTTACCGTGAGAGTACGTTTCCCAAGCAAGTTATTTGCAGGGGCTTATTTACCGAGCTCTCACATCAGTAAACAGTGGCAATAAGCGTTAATTAACTTGGTCCTTAAATTGTTTGACATCAAACTGCTCTTTTTACTCTTGATTATTTTTTATTTAATTTTTTATAAAAGTTAGAAGCACCACACTAGAATCTTCTGCATCGTGGGGACAGTTGGCAAACATACATTTTAGGAGGGCAACCGGAACAATTATATGTAGGCCATACAATTTTTTGTTCCATGCCATGATTTGAAGCCCAAGCCCGTAGCGCCACAACTCAACGAATGAATTGACATGCAGGTTTCCCCACGAATTTACTTTCACCGCTGCGCCCATGGTAAATCAGTATTAATAGTGTAGTTCTTGTACGAATGGTTCGGCCCGATTAGAGAAGACCTGAGTAAAATAGCAGCTTAACGCTGCTGTGCTTTGTGTGGTGAGCGTAGAGAACCGGAGACCCTTTTTGCTGAAAATGAGGCATTCTATCTTATCTTCACGGATGACAATGCATCCGCATTTTAATTCGTAATCGAGGATAGATTTAGATGTCTCTGGGCCACAGCAACCACTTACCATTAGGTGAACTGTATACTCGTTTGTCGCACTAATCCTATAAAAAGCACCTAAAATTGCAATCAGCAACTTTGTAAGTACAGTGAGCTGAGAGAAAGCACGTTGTAAATCGCTCCATAATCCTCATAGAAATACGAAGTGGTTTGCGACAATTTGTGGGACATCCAAACTAAATTTGCTTATCATATTTTAAAATGTGTGTTTTTAATTTATGTTGGGATAGTAGTACAAGTTGAATTTTATACCAGTGGAGCCACGCTGAAGCTATATTATGGTTGTAGCGCGAATAATCGGCTCCACCGTCGTAGTACCAAGCTTTCACAGAACGTCAGCGAATAATAGCTTAATGCAGTTTATGGTTATGCTTGTTTCGTGTTGTGAATGAAGAGAACAGGTGCCCTTTTTAACTCGAAACGTGGCATTCCATCTTAGTCCTCATGGGTGGTAACGCATCTGTATTTTCACTGTTAAGCGAAGATAGGTGTAAATGTCTATGGGCCACAGCACCCATTTACCATCTGGGTGGACTGTGTGTTATTTTGTCACCCTTATGCTTTAAAAAATATTAAGGACTTAACATCATTGCGGACTACTACGTAGTTTTAAAACTAATACATTCGGTATAATGTATCTAATATATACTATTACTATATCGGCCTATTCAAAGTCCACAGCTGATGTCCAATGATAAATGTCCCCTTACTTGCGTAAATGTCACCTATATTTTTCATAGTTAACATGTAAACTTTGTTGTCATTACGTAGATTCTGCTAATGGAGACTGTGCGGTGCTCACATTTGTTCAAAAATAGCAGTTGTTTGGTTTTTTAAGTCAACTGTATCCAAACTTATTGCAACCTGAGTTTGAATGCTAAAGGAACCTAATATACCATCATCATTGTCATTATCTTTACAGCCCACTTGTTGAACAGGCCTGGCCGACCTGTACGCTATATATAAAGTAATTATCTATTTTGGTGATAATGATTGGGTTGTTCTCCAATTTATTTTCTGAGTTGAAGCAAATGCAACTTGCTATCGTCTATACCGTTGAACGTAGCTTGTAACTAATCAAGCACCTTTGGCAAAATGCCATCTTTTCACCTGTCTCACATCACCGTAACCCAACATAGCGAGGCTACTTGCGTCACCGTTATAATTAAACATCTCTTTCACTCGTATTCTTTTTTTTCGTTCTCTTTAACTCGTATTCTTACTAATCGAGATTAATTATTGTTATTGAGAGCTTCAGAGCCACCATAGACTAGTCCTTCATGAATAAATCCATTTCATCTCGTTATCTTTGCCTGGGTCTGCCTCGCTGACGTTTGACTTTTATAGTTACCCATTGGGTTGTCACTTTCGCTTATTCGTCATGGCAGATGTGTCCAGCTCACTTTCATTTTGGCGTAGCAGCTTTTTGTATGTCATCAGCAATTTTCAATCTGGAACGGATTTCGTTATTCCTAACCCGGTCTACTCCGTTCCATTGTTCTTTGAGGAACCGCAAGTGTGGACCTCTGCTGGATCATCAAAGACCATGACTGGGCACCATAGAAGAGAATGAGAAGTATGCACATATCCGTGAATCTCCTTTTCAGGGACAGAGAAAAATCACCCATCATAAGATCTTTCATAGATCTTCCGGGCGTTTTCGGTGCATCTTGCAACTTCTTTGTCTTGTCTTGCGTGGAAAGAAACATTAATCTTGCGATGTCTGCGGTTCGTCATCAACAATGTCTTTGACATGTTCATTCGAATTCCAACCTCGTGGCTTGTCTTGCTAAGGTAATCTAGCATCTGAGTCAATTTGTCGGCTGAAGACAAAAGAGGACAATATCATTGTACAAACTGAGATCGAATAATTTCACCTGTCAACCTTGAATGCCTCTAGCATGCAATGCCCCTAAGACAGTAAATAAAAGCAATAAATTTTAATCACAAAACTTTGATCTCATTTATGATCATAATTTTTAAAACTTTGTCATTTTGGTTTATTTTTAAATGTTTGTAGCAAGAATACATAATGTGCTCTTGCCTTTTTTATTTTTTAGTGTCTAAGATTCATTTTACATTCCAACAATGGCAAAATTTCCCCCGTGCTGCCCCAACGTGTAATATTGCTTTAAATAAGGTTCCTCAAAGTTTCATATATTTTTGTGATATTCAGGGTTCCTCACGATGTTTTCCGGCAACGTGATAAATCATTACTTAAACCATCCGAAGTGCTCTTCGGCGCAAAACTCAGAGAGACCATTCACTCTGCGAGTTTTTACCGAGGGCCGCTCTTCCGGGCCTATGACGACTAATGCCGGAGTTCCTACGTAACTCTCTTCCTGGTAGATATTAGTGACCTGTTTATGCCTGTTACTTATGGGTGCGTACATGCCAATACAATTGTGAAAGGATATCAACCGAGAGCTTGGGCTAGTCGGGATCAAATCAAGTCCAAAAGAGAAACTACGATTGAACGTGTAAATCTTTCACTGTGAGTAATCTTTAAGTGGGGCGATGCCAATATTGAGATATAACGCGTCCAAAACTCTGTTTACTAAAAAAACGGGCCATCTTACCTTAGCTCCTTCTTTTCGAGAAATATATCATTGGAATGCACTGATCGCTTTCAGCTACTGGGGGTTGAGATTTCCTGAACAGAAAGGTTCGCCTGCCTTTCAAAGTTGCGGCGATACTTCACGTCGAGAATGTTACAATTTACAAAGCGCAGATACGGTTGTGCATGGAATATTATTGCCATTTATATGGGCTGGTATTGCGAAATACCACTTAGCAGCTTCGGACTCAACGGAAAGGCGTGCTAAGAGCCTTATTGTGACTTTACTATAGTTAAAACTAATCTTACCAGTCTCGATAACAGGCGCAAAGTAGCCTTTCGCTGTTTGACAGAGCACATCAGGAATTTCCTCAGACAACCGGACTCGGCTCTAACTCGACTGGTCTCCACTAATTAGCAGTTGAAAGTTGACGGTTACTTTGTCGTTAGTAATGCGTACAGCAAAGGATCTGTTCGTCAAGTGTGTTACAATCCGGCTACATGTGGGTGTAATTAAAGTAAGAGTATAATAATGAATAGCCTCTTGTTAAGCTAAGTCAGTGCATCTTTGGTTTCATCACTAATTACCATCTGGTTAGATAGTAGTCAAGCTCCGACTTTTAAGTGTCGCATTGATTGTTCGGATATTGCGATTATATGATCAAATGAGTTTTTCCCGAGTTACCACGGCCTAGTATAATATACCATCTTAAATAATTTTGGATCACCCGAAAAAATACGACGACCCCGTGGCGCAGTGTCTTTGTATCGAGTTCGCTGAAGGAGGAGGAAGTATTTGTAAGGTCTACAAATATACGTTCTGTATGTTTGTTCTTGTGCAATTTATGTTTGTGACATTTTTAAAATCTCGTTTGCTCTTTCGAGCACATCGATAGCAAACCGCAATAAACAAATTTACACTTTGTTACTGGTTGTCGTTGTACTCAAAAATGTCCATAACAAATATTGGCCATTTGCTAAGCAAATGTTCTGATTGAAAAACTTTTAATCTCCCCGTTGTACGTTAATTTAGGCGTTCTGTTAATTAATAATTTAACGCGCTTGCTTCGTTAAATTTCGCCGGCCAATTTGTGTTTTTAATTTTCATGTTGCGTTCGTTTGAATTGTAGCATTTTATTTACCCAGTACTGTCTTTGTTTTTGGAAGTAGTTGGAAAAATATCAGACGTTTTAAAAGCATATTTTTTTAAAGATAGGTAATTCTTTATAAATCATAATTTTTTAATTTTCTAAGATTCTTTTTTCTTTCATTAGTAGTTGTCGTTGTTGCTTTTTATTTCCTTTCTTAGTACATGATACAAAACTGGATATATCGAACATAATATCATTGTACTTGATCAACTCTAATGATAAAATCGGCCCATGAAAAGATGTGCGCCCCTAATATCTTTTATCTGCAAGCTTCCAACCTGCCAATTAAATAAGGATTTTATTTCTGAATATCAATGAAATTTATTGTATTTTCTTTTTTTTTCTATATAACGTTACCTTCAGATTAGGATTTTCTCCGGTATTAGTATTGTTAGTACTATTCCAAATTACAAACAGAAATTGCAAAAGGACAAACATTCAAACCCGAAAAATTATACGTAGATCATACAAATACTTATACCGTCTGGGATTTGAACCTGCGACCTTCAATGCCGTTACCCATTACTAAGCCGCTGTGTCACGGAGCTGCCTCAATATATTTTAAAACTGGTTGCATTATATTGAAGGTACTTATGAACATAACATACTTATTTCGTGCCGTGTAGTAAAAAGGTACAGTGGCAACCTATATACGTCCCATTTAATGCTACGTGGTAAAGCCACGCTGCAAATATGTATATTATTGTTGTGGCACGAATGCGTCGAATCGACCGAGGAAGAACCACGTTTTCACATAATGCCAGCGTAAAATAGCATGTGAGTGCTGCTGTGTTTCGTACGGTGAATGTAGATATCAAGAGACCCTTTTTACTGGAAACGATGCATTCCATATTGGCCCTCAGGGGTGACAACGCATCTGCTTTGTGATTCTTAATCTAGTATTATTGTAGATGGTATCTATGAGCTGCAGGATCTACTTAACATCATGAGCAATGTGTGTTTGTTCGTCACCCTTATTCTAAAAATAATACTCTTAGGCACAGACTCATTTCAACAGGGGGCAGTATATAGTCTGTGATCTGCAGGTCAGATTTTAACAGGGTTTTAGGGCAAGGGAGTGCCCTCCGCGCTACCGTAATGCGTGTTTGGGGTACTTCACGTCTTCGAAATATTTTTTTAATTTCTCAATATTTAATTGCTCTTACAATATTTTCCTTTGAAGCCAAGGTTCATTGGTAATTGGTAGTTGGCCGGTAAAGATCAACCTGATTAGCCGCGTTCCGCGAAATTTACAGCGAGCTTCTGAGCTTCCACTATTCCGACATGGCGGTTTATCGGCCTCATGAAATTATCGCCTATCTCGAGTTATCCCTTGCGTAACGTAAGAGGTGACTAAGGGAGATGAACATGAGATTGGCACTGTCTTAATGATAACAACTCAACAATAATAAAAATTATGTTTGCCAACGCGAATGTCACGCGTGGCAATAATGGCAAATATGAGGAATATCCTATGGAAAAATATCTGGGGATGATTAAGATCAGTAGTGAACTTTGATGGGTAGATAGGATGGTATCGGTATTTTCACATGTTGTGACTATGAAAAGCACTAAAAACGTCAGGAGTTAAAAAAATAAATTAAATTAAATGCAAAAAAACCTACAAAAGTGTTTATAATCAATGTGCTGTCTAATATCATAAATCTGATAAATCAATGTATGCAATGTGCTTATACTTTAAAACTTGTACTTTACAATGATTTCTTTTGTAAAACAATGTTTCAGCCAAACTAAGGAGCACGCAAGGAGCAGCAATTATGTTCAAATATTCCTAACAAATACAATTTATACACGTAAGGTATGTTCGTTTCTATACTTTTTATGTTGGTTATTAGATCGGTTAGTAAGTATCAGCAAATTCAAGTAATCCAAATGTATGAATTTTATCTCACAAATGTTTTGACATTCTTCCGGACGATGTAAGTGGACCAATACTTAATATTGAAACTTTGTTGGAGATTAAAGTACACATACGAATTGATTTATTAATATTAAAAACTAGATTTTTAAATTATTTGACAATGCTGCTTCTGAAAAAATTATGATCATCATCATCACCATCATTACAGCTCTCACAAGTCCATTGCTGAACATAGGCTTTTCGCATGGAATCACGGTTCTGAGCCACCTGAATCCATCGACTTCCTGTATGTCTAACCAGGTCGTCACTTCATCTACATTTCAATACCGGTACGCAGCTGTCACTTAAGAATATTTCTTTCCCATCGGTTGTTAGTTACTAGATCTATGCCGGTCCATTGTAAAGCTAAAAATGATAAATCTAATAAAATAAAATATTAATTTTATCACTGTTGCCTATTTTGAATTCTTAATTTTGCTGTTATTCTGGCCGACCAAGGGGATAGAATAAACATAGAATGTTTCGAAATGTGACGTACATTTTAGTATTGCAAATTTATGCAGAAACAGGAAACTCACCTATCCGATTCCGAAGTAATGCTTACAGAGCTCGAAAACGCAGTAACAGTTTACCTTAGACTCAAACATTGATTTATGTTTGTTTTCTAAATACTTGCGTTGACTTTGATTTGCATTCAGTAGTCAAATTAATGCTACCACAAATCGGGCGTATTTTTTGGAAAAAGATACTGCCCATCTATTTTAAATTAACAGCTGGACATAGACTTTAGCATCAGGTGGCATGGACTTGTGTGCGATGCTCTCTAAAATTTGATCCAACATTTTTGAACAAATTCTCCGTCAGTATTTGGATAGAGAATCGCCCGTCAGTCTTTGTAGATTTAGGATTTGTATTTGTTGCATGTTAGTATAGGACTTACAGGTCCGAGGTATTAACATATAACAAAAAATTTGTGCCTACTGTGATACTATATGTGTGATTACATAAATGATGTGCAAGCCACCTATCGTTTCCATTACACTCTTCTGTTTACACCCATTTTTTTGCAAAGCGTTTTCCGAGTAGCTCACTGCTTTTAAGAATCTGTCTATCCACATAGGAATTACCCGAGGTCAGGCGTCATTAGGCTTATATAAATGTACTTTACATTAAAGCATTTGATACATAATTTAGTTCTTTCTTTCTTTTTCGACCGTGGTCGTTTTTGAACGATATGGAGGTGAAGGACAACAATGTAACCGTCAACGAGCATCGACCCCTTTGTTGTTCTTATGCCACGCGTTTAAACTAAGCGGTTTTCTTCATATTTCGTAACGCGTATAGTTACATTTTTCTATGATAAGACAGTGTGATTTACCAGTAACGGATTCATCGCTATATCATTAGGTCGGAATGTTGTAGCCATTCGATTACTTCAAATAAGTAAAAAAAACTTTTACAATACACTTTAACTTGAAAGGAAAAAAGAACATTTCAAAAATGCAATATGCTTAAACTTTTAGTGCCACCTTATTAAAAACTCTTTTGTTTCCTAAACTTGTCTCGCATAAAGGAATTAAATTGGTTTTACACAAAAGCACACAACGCTGGGCAGATAAATTTTATGACGTTGCATTTTAAATTCAGAAATTGTGCCCACAAATTGCTTTGTAATTTTTGTCGTAATAATTATCTTTATGTAAAAAATTAGGTTTTATATTGTTATAATACAGACTCTTTCTATTGTTTTTTAATTAGAGTGAAAAACCAACTTCCAGTACACCTGTAAGTAAATTGGCTACTGCAACCTATGGATATCTGAAAATAAATTCTACTTCAAATAATAAACCTACTTCAAATAAAAAGGCGACAGAGAGATATTATTATTCAGTCATTGTGTCATGTATATCATTCATACGGATTTTATATATGATGTTCAGTATATATATATATATATATATATTACGGCCCACAGTTGGTTAGGGCCCATAGTAACTCAACTCGACGAGCAACCCGAGGGTGCGGGCACAAAATGGCCTATGGATAACTATTATATAGTGGATGCACAAGCAAACAAAACTTACCTAGTTCCGGAGTAGCGTCGACCACAAGGCGACGTCAGGGGTAAGTAAAGGTAGTGTTTGAGAAGTGTTAGAAAGTGTGTCAATGTG
>DWHP01007334.1:0-11000 GCA_018247895.1 Parnassius honrathi
CTGTAAGACTTCAAGATAATGTAAGCTCATTCTGTGTAGATAGTACCAAAAATTAATATTCAAAAAGTGAAGGTATCTGTGACATTGGGACATCAAACATCTCAGACCCCTCCCCGCAAACGTCAGGAATTAAAAATAAGTTAATTAAATGTGATAAAATCTGTATAAATACTTTTTATAATAGTTACTTTAATACTATTCTTTAAACATTTAGGTTTACTTGTGATATTTTTATTTTTATTAGCACTTAAAATTTCATTTAAATATTTTTAATTGGCGCTGGTGAAGATTGAACCAGGGTTTTCTCGCTGTGAAATTTACGAGCACTTAACTTTGAGCTACCATAGCATTATTACCATGATTTCATCGCAGGAAATCCAGTTCTTGTAAATCAGTAATACAGTATAGGCCCCGCCACGAGTAATGAAACTGCGGAGAAGTGTAAAACAGGTGTCAGTGCGGTGCGACATGAGGTACGGGGAGGCGAAACCGTAGCAACGGGCGACGAGCTTTCCCCACGTAGTGTCTCCCTGCGTCCGGTCGTCCGCGCACATTCTTCTGTCCTCTTGCATACTATCGATATCGAAAGTGTTAGCGACTACCTGTTATATGATAATGAAATTTTTGCGATTATTTTTGGACTTTTAAATATATTGTTGTATAATATTTGCAAATAAACTTTATGAGATTTGTAAAAATTAGCAAGATCTATTGAAAGATGACTGAATCATGTAAGCAAAAGGAGAGGATCGACTAGTCCCGGAAAAAAAACCACATGTTTTTTCATGAATTTAGGAGTGTATTTAAATGAAATAAAAAACCAATAACATCATTTAACACTGTTTTTAATAAGCTTTCTAACAGTGTGTTCTAACACTTCTTTATACATTAACATCTAAAAAAGTTGTTAACAATAAAATCACGTATGTCGTCTTGAGACAAAACAGCAATTACAAATACAAAATATTTTATTTCTTTAACTAAGTGTACATAAAATACAGAATATTATTTAGCAGCAATTAAAACCTAACGATGATATATATCTAAAAATGTCGTTCCGTTTTTGTGAATACTTTGATGTGTAGTTATAATGGCGATCTTTGACTTTTTACATATTAAAATGTCATCTTACAATTTGCATTTTTCTGCTTAATTGTACATGCGCAGTGGACACTAATTAATATCGTGATTCGTGGCGCGACCTATACTTATTTGACTACTGTTAGTTATCGTCACCATTACAGCCTATTAAAGTCCACTGTTAGGCATGGCCTCCACCAACGATTGCCTTATAGGGGGAATATTTACCACCTTTGGCTAGCGGGTTGACAACCGCAGTTTTTTTTTAATTTAAGCCGTTTTTAGGAAGACGCTATCATTTAATTTCTTTCCCTTTGTCACCTCTTATGACAACCACGGGATAATATGAGGTCGTGGATATTCTTGCATCGTCAATACACGGTAAACTTATCAACTGAACGATATTTCTCAATATGAGTAGTATAATTGATTCAATGTCTATGACTTCAACTTTACCCTGTGTAATTTTCAAAAACATTTAATCATGTTAATAAAAAAATCTAGTAGCGCTCACCAGAGGTTATCTAGCCGAAAATACTTAGTGCACATAACATCTAGATCTAGAAAAAAGCTGAGACCTATCGATGAATTCATTTAATACTCTGAAATGTCTCACAGACTATAAAAATAATTGAATACGAGTTTTACAAATAGTTTTATAAATATACTAAATAGATAACATTATTTTTACTCAATGTCTCTGACCACAAGATGTCATTTCTTAACAAAGCGAACATGAGTGTGGTTCACCTTGTGATATCTAAAGATATCGCTTTACCAATATATTTTTTTTAATGTTTATTATAAACGTTGGTCAAAAATACAAAACAAACTTCCTAAGCTTGAAGCTCAAATTTTTTTTAATTGTATTCATTTCTTGCCCTTGAATTCTGTCCCTGAATTTTGGCTAGATGAGTACTACAACTACGCTAAGCAGGATTATATTGCTGTATTTTGTATTGAAGGGCAAAAGTAAAAATATGTATATGCCGTCTAAACAGTGAGTTAACGTAAAACCCGATATAATGATTAGAAATTTAAATCTTGTTGTTAGAGAGAGATTGAAAAACCTCTATCATGACAAGAGGGGAAGTAATAAATTTAATCATTATAAAAATGTAGCCGATTAAATATATAATTCAACATGCCTTTCATATATTCGAAAAACATCATCAAAAACGAGAAAACATACGTCAAACTTTCTTTACGGGGATTAAGTTATATTTTTTTTTATCTCGAATAATATAAATCATCATAAAAATCTATCTTATTAAGAAATTATTTGAGTATTTCATGTATGTGCACATTTTTCCGAGCATATATTATTTCAAGAAGTATCAGTTCTCGAGCATCAAAACGAAAAAGAATATAATAAAGATAAAACAAGCAAAACATTTGAGTTGCGCCTTTGCTTCATGGTGAATCACTTGAGCTGGAATCTGTTTAAGGGCGGACTGCTGTTTAACTATTGAGAAATGTGTCCTACTTTTTTAACCAGCTTCAAAGAGGAGGAGGTTCACAATTCAAATGTATTTTTTTGTATGCAAGTTACGCGATGTCTTCGCAGATAGTGAACCGATTTTAATAATTCTTTTTTTATTAAATAGACTTTACCTTAAGAGTGTTCCCATTAACTTTTCAGGAAAAATTTCCACCCCAAGGGTGAAAAACGGGAGGAAATGTTTCATTTTGGACTTTAAGGAACTTCATACGATCGCATACAAAGAATTGATTTTAATAATTGTTTTTTTCATAAATAGGCTATATTTCAAGGGTGGTCCCGTATAAATTTTACTCTTAAGGATTGCAATAAATAACTTCTTTTTAGCAATTTGAAATCGGTTTTTATTTTTTTTTAAAAGTTATTCTGTTCATAAGCAGGTGCTGCAGATTGTTAAGATAATATTGGGCGCGTTCTGGCTAACACACATCTACATAATCAATAATGGGTAAAATAAGGGTGTGGATAATCATGAGTTGGGATTAAAACTGGAAGAAAATATTTTAGACGATAGACGGTAAAAGGAACGCAAGGTGGCAATGACTTTACAACTTATACCAGTTCCCTGACTCTCTAGTTCAGACAGTCATCAATATACTGACCAAGATTTTTCACACACATCCTAAATGGATTATAATATGTAGGAGTAAGACTGATGAATTGCTACAAACCAACCAGAATATTTGTACGTGGTAGAGCTATGCTGCTGCTATATTATGACTGTAGCACAAATAGGTCAGCCCGACCAGGGTAACCCCACGCTCTCACAGAATACCAGCGTCAAATAGTAGCTAGAAAGTAGAGAAACAGACATCCTTTTTACTGATAACGCATCTGTATTATGGTTCTTAATTAAGGACAGATGTCTGTGGCCCACAGCACGCACTTTGGATCTGGTGGACTGCCTGCTCACTTGTCACCCTTATTATATGGACAGCAGCGTCTTTCTAATAACAACTAAAAACAACTATGGCAGATATCCACCTATGAGGCAATCTGTGGGGGAGACCTATGCTTAGCAACGGACTTTTGATAGGCTGTAACAGTAATAGTAAGGGAATTCCCGAGCATAACGAAATATTTTTTTACTTGTTATAAGCCAATTCTTGGCTACAATCCCACCTGGTGTTGTGGTGATGCAGCCGTAGATGGTGAATCACACTATTTTAGCGTACCAAAGCCTATTCACGCTTGCCTTGAAGACGCCCAGATTGTATTCGGACGGAAAGATAGACGCCGGCAAATTATTCCACTCCCTTGCTGTACGCCTTAAAAAAGTCGAAGTAAACTATTTGGTTCTTATGCGTGGAATATCATCAAAGGGGTGAAGACCCGGCGACCGCCTAGTCGTCCACTAGTAGAAAGGAGAGGGAGGAATTAAAGCGTGCAATTCCTGCGCACACTCACTCGTAGTCCGCAGTGGACTTGTGAAAGGCGGTAATGATGATGATGAGATTTAGTTTATTTACTGTTGAACAGGTTTGTGACAATCAAATTACAATACTGTAAGATTTCGTAATTATGGCATAGTATAAGATATAGCGTGCTTAGTCATTAAATAAACGAAAATACGAATATTGACTTTAATAAATGCAACAACATTATAAATGTTAGAAACTAAAAAAAATACACATAAATGTCACATAGGCTTTTAAATGCTCGTATGACCTTGACGCGTGATTCAATGTGACATAATAAAAGGCAAGTCTCGAACTTTACGCAGGCATAAGGTCATACGTTTTATTATTTGAGAATCTATGGAATGTTAAGGTCTACTTACAAAATACGAGAGCGAAATATTATGTTTCATTACTTTAACAAAGCATAAAGAATAGTTTTTATTATTATAATACATAAATGAATAAAAGCCCAACCAGAGGGAGGCCCTCGGCAGGCAAGACCAAATGGCCGAGGGTTAGGTGGAAAGGGAAATAAACCGGAGGATGATGCAGGCGGTATCGAGGAGCACCGCCTTCTGCATTTGAGCCTGGAGCGGTCCGCCACGGAGTCCCAGCCCCCTCAGATGACCCGAGAGACTGACTGGGATTAGCCCGTTTGCAGAAACGACTACAGGAATAATTTCAATTGCTCGTTGGCTAAGGATAGAGGGGTAAGTCCTTTATCACAAGAAATGACGTACTTATAGAATGGATCGTCCGATTTCGCCAGAAAGTAATTACGGAGGCTGCACCCTTCGCGATTAATGCGTGGTGAGCGCGCTCAAAAAGCCACGCCCACCATGCTTTCGCGGTAAGTACAGCCTCATTACCGCCGATCTCGGATGATGCATCCTATGGGACGTCATAGTAGTGCGGACTTTCTACTCAGGGCGTTAAGTTCAGTCTGAGTCCACCTAAGTATACCAAAGGTATACATGAGGGCAGGCATGAACCGTTATATGCGTATGTTTTATTCACACCAGACAAAAAGATGTTAAGCACTTTGGTCAATGTTAAATACGTTGCAAACTAACTGTTTCATACCAGCCTCATCGATACCGATGTTTTGTGACACGTGTGACACACCCATGTATCGGTTTGTTTCAGCCTCGGAAAGGGTCCTTTAGTTGACGAGCATAAATAAGTCTATGCCCTCAGAGTTAGCAACCCTTCCCCTTTCGACATGGAGGACCGCACACTTATCCGTACCCAGTTCCATTCCAATAGAATTGCTAAATTCACAAGTGATATTTAGCAATTCCACAAGGTGTGAGCGACTGGAGTCGAATAACTTAAGGTCATCCATATAAAAAAGGTGGGTCACTTTTGTACCTCCTTTCCGAAGCTGAAAACACCTCTCGGAGCCCTCCAATAAAGTACTGAGAGGGTTCAAAGAGAGGCAGAACCAGATTGGACTCAGACAATCGCCTGGAAGATACACCTTCTTATCCTTATGTCGCTTTCCGCAGCCGTCATCCGCCCGCCAGATGACAAAGGATTAATATTTAAGTATTATTATTTTTATTTTTTACGTTATAAGGCCATGCTGCAACTATATTATTAGACCGAGGAAATACCACGCTCTCACAGAATATCAGCGTAAAATATCAGCTAAATGCTTATATATTCCGTATCGTGATTGTAGAGAGCCGGAAACCCTTTTTTACTGGAAACGCGGCTTTCCGTCTAAGTCCTCAGGGGTGACTTAATCGAGAATAGATGTTGATGTCTATGGGGAACCCGTCCACTTACTATCAGGTGGACTGTGTGCTCGTTTGTCATCCTTACTCTATTATAAAAATATTATAATATATTTTCAAGGTCCACTAAGTGGAAAATGTCTCGAAAGGTTCCACTAACTTGAAACTGGAAAGGATACAGACGGACGACTCTATATAAAATTTAATTATTTTAATAAATATGTCCTCCCAATGGTCATTATGTGTTGCAAGCCAGTAACATTCATATCTGTGCATGTGCACTGACGATGGTGTTTACACTGACTGTGCCAATATTTTTTGAGGACAAGTCGTCGAGTGCCGAAACAAACTTGTGTTTGAAATCGAATCTTAGTTCAAAAAAATCGCCTAAATTTAGTCCCATTCAACTCCAAGAAAAAGAACTCATTTCCTAGTATCTTCATTCTGAAGTATATCGAGGACTTATCGAGGGACGTTCAATTCCGCAGCCACAAGAAAAATAAACCTAAATTAACTTCGATTGTTCGGCGTACCCGAGCGACATCAGTAGTTTCTTCAAAACTCTTTCTTCAAATTTTTACAGCACTGTTAACCTCTTAGTGGTTAAAAATATTGATTGTTCTATTGAATTAAAAAATATGAAAAAAATCGTAAAATCTGTAATTGCACTACAATTTATTAATGTAAAACCAAATAGACATATTATCATGTTTAACCAATTATAGGATTATTAACAAAACTGTCTTGCTATATCCGGATCTAATTGAATTTTATTTCTGAAACAAAAAATACTAGAAATGTTATTAACATTACTAATATATACTAAAGAACCAGGAGGGTAATCTTAAAATAATTGATTTAGGAGTGGTGCACGACAGTAGTCGAATGCTGGATTCGAACCCACGACCATTTGAGTTCGCAGGCCGCACTTTACCATTAGGCTACTGTCGATTAAATATTGGATCAACATTGAAAATTATACCTTATCAGTAAATAAAAACGGTTAGATCAGCTTACACACACATACACGAAAAATTATTTCCCTGTAGATCGAAATGGTGATAGTCGAATTTTCTATGATTAAGCAAATTTAAAATCAAGAACATGATATGTGAAATCCAACTATGCTACATTGAAGCAGCGCTGCGTGCAAACACTCCATGAACTAATTTCTCTATTGAATGTTATTTATTAAAAAAAAATTTTCAACATCGTGTACATTATGCCTCTTTCGCGTAGTAAAATTAATCAAATTTCGCGGCCACACATGAATCCATAACCGTGAAATTTAATAATTTCAATTTAAAAATAAATTTACGGTTTATACTACCACGTAACAATGAATAGTTTTTAAGTCATACATGTTTTAAAAGCATAAATATAAATAATATTTCAATACCAAATTAATTACAATTTTGGGTGCTACATTGCCACGTACTCGGCGGTAAGATTATTAAGAAAGTGCAAGTCACAAGGACTGAAACATATTTTGCGTTTGTGTAAAATCCGTCAGCCAATGAGATGAATACAGCAACTCCCTTTTAAAAAGGAAGAGACATATGCCGAGACAAAAATTTTTTTAGTAAAAATTTGATGTTGCATTAACTTTTTTACCGTGGTAGCCGAAGATCATGCTACAGCTATGTTATTATGGTTGCAGCACGAATGGGTCGGCTCGACTGCGCTCTCACAGAAAACCAGCGTAAAATAGCAGCTTAATGCTGCTGTGTTTCGTGTGGTGAGTGTAGAAAACCGGAGACCCTTTTTAGTGGAAGTGAGGCATTCTATCATAGTCCTCAGGGGTGACAACGCATTTGCATTTTAAATTTTAATCGAGGTTAAATATAGATAGATGTGTATGGGCCACAGTAACCACTTACCATTAGTTGGACTGTGTGCTCGTTTGTCACCCATATTCTATTTAAAAAAACACCTGTAGCACGTATGCATATCAGATACACATTCAGAATGATAATGTCATCCAAGCCGAATTTCCAGTCTCAACAGAGATCCGCGCAGAACAGCATTACAAGAGTGTGTACGCAAGCTCAAGTGTATCCTCCATTTCCTCACTCTTGCGACCCCACTCACACGGCCGGAAAGAGACAGGCGTTGAACCAATGGCTTAAGTACTTTCCGAGGTACGAGGTCAATGCTACTGTGGTTAGTACGGTGATTGGAAAATTTAGATAACCGGAAACCTTTTTACTGGAAACGAGGCACTGCATTGTAGTCATCAGGACTAACTTACTTACCGTCAGATAGAACTGTGAGGTCGTGTTGTGTTTTATTGTGTTGTGCAACGCTAATTTAAAAAAAAAGTTAATTTATAGGCCCGACCCGAGAATCGAATCCGAGACTTCATAGTCAGCTGTCACACTTATAACCACTAGGCAATGTGGCAGTCAATGAATAAACGTAATACATGTAATTTAATGATTAAATAGCTGTCTAATAAATGGTTCTGGCGTATTCTATTACCATAATCATTTTCGTCATTTACTTTATCAATTACCTAATTAATTAATTATTCATCACACACATCACTACGTACAAAATTTGCAGCAACGAAATGATACCTTTTTGGATTAGCATGACAAAATAATAAGTATATTATATTATATATTATTATTACTACGTAGAATGACATTGTAGCAGTGTTGCCATGGCCATTGCGCTGTTATTCTGTACTGTGATAGGTAGTTCTAATTGTAGTTAGTAACATGTCAATACACTTGTTAAGCAGTTACCACTCAGTATCTTCATTGTCTCTTGGATCTCACTGATATTATGTATATCATTATTTATTATTATCTTATATTATTTAATTAAATTCCATGCAGGATATTAACATATTATTAGCGATAATTAGAAAATTGTTTGACTTCCTGCTATTACACAAGCGTTTTTGCGTCAAAATATCTGCCATTAAATGATCCGAAGATTAGTACAAATTAATGCATTTTATCGCGTTTAATTCATTTTATATCAGTTATTTTTAATTATGTGAATGAGTTTAATTTTATCGTTTTAATTCCCGACGTTTCTTGGTCACGGGTGGTTTAAGGACTAACCTCCAGCTTTTGAATATAATTTTTGATCCGATCTACACAGAACGAGTTTGCAGTCAGTAAATAATAGATATCGTTACTTATGCGTCTACTCGATTTATAACTTTTATTTAACAATGTACTCAATACAACGAAAAGATTAACTCCGGTGAATAAAAAGTCAAAAAACTTTAAAGTTACAGCCTAACCTCTTTTCAAGAGCAATAAGTTCACCGTGCTGCGTGTATGCACACTTCACACTTTTTAAAAAACAAAATTGTATAAATTAAATGCAAATTGTAAAGAATTTTTTTATACGTGGTAGAGCCATATAATAGCTATATAATGGTTGTAGCACGAATGGGTCGGCTCGACCGGGGAAGGACCACACTCTCACAGAATATCAGCGTAAAATAGCAGCTTAACACTGCTGTGTTTCGTATGATGGTTGAAGAGATCCGGAGACCTTTTTTACTGGAAACCAGGTATTCCGTCTTCTTCCTCAGGGGCTACAGCGCATCTGCGTTTTGATTCTTAATCGAGGATAAATATAGTTGTCTACGAGCCACAGAATCCACTTACCATCAGGTGGACTGTATGCTCGTTTGTCACCCTTATTCTATAAAAAAATTGTACATACTTAAGTAATTTTGGCAACTTGAATCTTTCAGCTACGCTGATCACGGCGGCGGCGGGAACTACGGTGGGCTGGACCTCGCCGACTTTGCCTATTCTACTGTCAAAGAATTCCCCCATACAGACTTCAGCCGATCAGAGCTCATGGATCGCGTCACTCATGATACTTTGCTCAGGTAAATATAAAATTCCTATGTATTAATGACCTCGTTCCTATATTTTTTTACATGATTTTATCTTTATCACCAGCCCGCAAAAGCCCACTGTTAAAGATTGAGCCTCTCTCCCTTCGTGGAGTTCCACTTGGCAGGTGGATTATCGCTTACAGTACCAGCTGTGTCACAACTTCAACGCTGTTTCCTTTTACTGGTTTGGGTATTTTATGTCTCAAATCTTCGATCACTAGTTAGTGATCGAAGATCGCAAGCAAGATGGTTAAACTGACATCCATACGACAAATTACATATTTCTAGTATTTCCGATAGTCATGACTTACGAAACCCATAGAATGAAATGCGGTAATCGATTATTTTCTGTCGCCACAACATAACACTTATTCTATGACCTATTACTGTTTATGTTACCCTACATTCATTTATGTATATGTCTAGAACCCGTACCTACTTATAAAGAGAGATTTGGATCAAACTACACTATAGTGAAATGTATTACACTAAAGTAAAATATATTAAGCAAAAGTTGTAATATCAATACAGCTGCAATAACAGTATTGGTATTACAACTTTAATTTATAAACATTATAAAGTAACGGACAGTGTAGATCATTAAGATAATTTAATTAATTGGCGTTATGATGTAGTCTTGACGAGCAATAAAAGGCAAAAATTTATGCGTGTACGCGGCTAAAAATTAATTTTGTTGTTTTCATTTTAATCACAAAATTATAATATGTTATAAGTAAGAATTTCCCACAAAAAGAAACAATAGTACGCTAGATAGTAGTCACGTACATCGCATCATCTCGTGTTAATTATTTTCTGCCTAAACTCATAATAATCATTATTATTTTTCTTAACAAAAATAGAAAAAAAAATCATTTTCACATAGTAGCCTCTGAAGTCGATGCTAAAACAGAATATAAAAATGTTGTGCCGGCTTGCGTGGCGCAACTTTAAATTTTTCAATTTATTGAAAAGCTTAAAAACTAAAAAAAAACTAAATTTAAACTAAAGGCTGAACTGAACAGATTTCATCAAACTTATCTATGAACCATCCACAACCAACATTAGTTATTTAGGTAAAATTCTGGTGATAAGGTTAGTTGTGGTAGCTATGTAAACTTTTTGTGTTATGTTAATTTTTGGAACTGATATTTTACTCAACAAAAAATTTCGATATATTTGTTAAATTTTGTAATGTTTCCTGCAGTTTTCTGATTTGGTATAGAATTAGAAAATTCTATTATTGCACTTGTCAAACTAATGCTAATATTATTGTAATTTTAAATGTTTTTTTTAATTATTGTAGCTCTTTGAAATCTGACCAGTACATCATCTTGGAAACGAGGCATTCCATCTTAGTCCTCACAGGTGACAACGCATCTGCATTTTAATTCGTAATTGAAGATAGATGT
>DWHP01007335.1:0-10999 GCA_018247895.1 Parnassius honrathi
GCCAAATTGCACGCTATTTACAAATAAATATGTATTAAAATCCGTCTGTCAACACAGCGAATCGGGTTTGTAGTAGTAATTAACTGATAATATGACGTAATTGCTTGTACGTGTGCTGTGTGCTCCCAGCGACGCCTTACCTCGTACAAAATAAGGTTAACAGCCATTCTATTGTGTATATATGTGTATGGGTGGTGGCCTATCTGTCCATATGTAAAAGTAAACTAACAGCCTGTATACGTCCCACTGGGCCTCCACTCATTACTGAGAGGGTTTTAAGGCAAGATAATGTCCGCCGTGCTGCCCCAATGCGCGTGCAAAATTTTTCTAATTTCCTGGACATGCCGTTTTTTTCACGATGTTTTTCTTCACCACCGAGCACTTGGTAAATCAGCACTTAAAATTGAAAGCGAAATTGTTAATTGCAACGCTCAATGCATTCATATGTATTAAAAGGTAAAAGAAAGTGAAACTACAGCTAATATACGTTCTACTTCTGTGCACTCCTCCCATTTTTGAAAGGTTACTAAGGTAATTAATTTACCGCGCTACTGCAGTGAATGTTCGAATTATTTTATTCCTTAGACATGCAGGTAATCGGCACCTAAAATTGCAATTAACACGGCATCGCACCCAAATTGCATATGAATATATATATTCCATATGATTTAAGCAGCCTGTAAATCTGTTCTTTTCAAAGTTTACGGTGCAGTTTGAACTCATTCTGTTTATTCTTGGCTCGTGCCTTGTCTAGACGCTACAGTTGCATCGTTACGTCAGAACAGTGCGTTGCTATTTGAAACAATTTCGTATCCGCATTGGTCATTGTTTTCTATGACTTGTTATAATTAACCATTCGCATAAAAGGTATAATTTAACGTTGATATGTAATCCAACTACAAATTAGTAAGTAAAATTTAGTATTAAAAATACTATGCCTTAGTTTAAGCCAAACTTGAAAATTTAGATCGAAGATTATACCAACGTATGTATTTCACGGCTCCGTGATGCAGCGTCTGGGCAATGAGTTTCAGCGTTGAGGGCCGCAGACACGAATCCCGCCAGGAACAAGTACTTGTATGGCCTAAAAATTATTTCCCTAGGTATGAATGTCTGTTCTTGTTTAATTTATTTAAACTGTACAAGAATAAACATCTAGATCCCGCATGTAAAATATGTAAACTCCACGATTTAGGAGAAAGTCGTAACATAATAAAAAAAGAATATTTCTGGATCCAAAGAAACAGTTAATTAACAGTTATTTTTCAGTCATTCCTTAGGCTTCAATGAGCAGTATTATATAATCGTAGGTGTCAATGAGCAGTAGTCACTAACAATCAGAAGATCCGCTGGCTCCATGTTATTAATTGAATCGGGTTTTGCCGAATAATCACACCATTATATTCGTAACATTTTTACGTGGTTAGAGCCTTGTTGCAATCTGGCACGAATGGGTCGGCTCTACCGGTGTAGGACCACGCTCTCACAGAATACCAGCGTAGCAGCTTACTGCTGCTGTGTTTCGTGTGGTGAGTGTAGAGAACCGGAGGCCTTTATCGGGGCATCAGGGGTGTTAACGCATCTGAATTTTGAATCTTAGTCGAGGATGGGTGTAGACTTCCATGGGCCACAGAACTTACCATCAGGTGGACCGTGTGCTCATTTGTCACCCCTATCCTGTAAAAAATCCATCATAAGTTTTTGCTGCATATAATCCTCTACTAGTGTTTATTTCTAGTCGTAAAATTGTGGTGACAAACGACCTTACGTTCCGCTTGATGAAGTGGCTTCTGCAGGCCATGGGCTCCTGCAGCCTTAGATGGAATGTCTCGCGACATGTAATTACTGAATCCTACCAGAACCCAGCGTTGCAAACACTGTCATTTGTACGGCAGAAATAGGCAAGAATATGCTCACCAGACGGACTCCGAGCCTAAAAAGTAGACCCGCCACTGAGTAAAGTATTCCTCAAAATGTTGTCCTGAGTTAACGAACTGAGACGGTATAATTATAATATAATATTTTTATAATTCTCGATATATTTAAGCAGTATTAATGTGACGTCTATTTGCGAACAGTGTAACACACTTTTTTTATAGAATAAGGGTGATAAACGAGCACACAGCTACATTTATTATAGCTGTGTGCTCGTTTTACATTTATTATAGCAGCTACATAGATTTGGAATCAAGATGCAGATGCGTTGTCACCCTTGAGAACTAAGATGAAATGCCTCGTTTCCAGTAAAAAAGGGTCTCCGGTTCTCTACACTCACCATACGATTACACAGCGGCATTAAGCTGCTATTTAACCCTGGTATTCTGTGGCAGCGTGGTCCTTCCCCGCTCCAGCCGACCCATTCGTGCTACTACCATAATATAGCTGCTGCTCAACCACGTATAATTATTATATATTAACACTTAAATTTGACTCGTATTATAAAGCTTATCGATATTCTTTTAGTACTTAAAAAGATAACAGTAGAATCTATTAAGCATTTCATTCGTTAAAAACACCGCTGAATGTAAAAGAAAAAAAAAAACAAGCGCAAAGAAAAGCATTTGACAGTAACAAATATATTCAAATATTGATTAAGTGGGTAAACTGTATGCTAAGGTGTTAATTGTAAGAGTTATGAAAGAAACTGATGGAAAAATTTGGGATGTGTAAGCGGGATTCAGAAAGGGCATGGGATGTACAGATCAAGTCTTTTCCATGCGCATGATTGCGGAGAAGTTTTCGGCCAGAAACCAGAAAGTTTTTTGTGCGTTCATCGACTTGGAAAAGGCTTATGACAGAGTGGACAGGACTGTGTTATGGCAAACACTGAACTCAAATGGGTTGAGCGCTGGTTTGATACAGGCATTGAGGTCTCTTTATACTCTTGTGCTTGTGTCAGGATCAACGGGGTCTACTCTGACTGGTTTGGCATCCAAAAAGGTGTCAGACAGGGCTTTGTAGCTTCCCCTTGGCTGTTCAACCTATTTATGGACAGGTGTTTACAAAATTTGAAAGATGAAAAATGTGGGTTAAGAATGGGCGAGCTAACCGTCAAAATACTTTTGTACGCCGATGATCAAGTTACTCTTGCGTCGTTTCGATTCGCAAATGATGGTTACATTGATTAACAGATCATTAAATGAAAGGGGTATGAAAGTGAACACAAGTAAGACGAAAGTTATGGTTTTTGAAAGAGAAGAAAGTAAAACGGTATGTGAAATAAGAATAGAAGGAGAGTTAATTGAGCAAGTGGATGAGTTCGTATATTTGGAATGTGGATTCAGCAGGGATGTGAGATATGATAAGGATATTGAACGACGAGTGAATTCAGGAAATAAGGTAAATGGGGCTCTACACTCTATTTTGAAAAGTCAGAATGTGTCAAAAAAGGCACGTATGGCAATTCACAATGCTGTATTAATCCCTACTTTAACGAATGGTAGTGAAAGTTGAGTGTGGCAGAAGAAGCACGAGAGTAGAATAAATGCAGTAGAAATGCGGTCGCTAAGCAATATGTTAGGGCTGAATCTGAGTGACAGGGTGAGAAACTGTGTGATAAAAGAAGAGTGTGGTTTGCAAGATGATGCAGTGACCAGGATTAAGAAAGGAATACTTCGGTTGTTTGGTCATGTAGAAAGAATGAATGAGGAAAGACTGATAAAGCAAATGTATGTTGCAGAAGGGAATGAAAGAGTCGGAAAGGGTCGTCCTAGGCGGAAGTTTGTCGACCAAATGGTCAATATATTAAAAATGGGCCAAATTAAGAGTACTCTTAACCGACGAGCATGTATGCGTAGATATATGGATGTAAAAGAAGCGAAAGAAGTATGTCAGTATCGTGCTAAATGGAAGTCTGTAGTCTCTGCCTACCCCTCTGGGTGACAGGTGTGAGTGTTTATGTTATGTTATGTTTATGTTTATTACCTTTAAAACGAGCTCAACCTTGAGCTTCCAACTGGTTTGTTTCTTCCAGCATCTTAGAGCATTGAGATATTTGCATTCTTCGAATAATAATTACTCCTGTTGATTAACCTATATCATTATGTATATGATCTGATATAGATTGACTGACTTGTCTGATATTAATTGATAGATGTCGTCGTATTTTTGACAAAGTTAATAGAAGTCACAGTGGTAAATTATGAGCCAAATCAAAAAATTGCGGCGTATCATGAAATGCCCAGGTGGGTTACAATATGCAAAATTGCCAAATTTTTACGGACTATGACACATATCAAGATGATTCCATGAGTGTTTTTATTTGGCACGAAACATTCGAGTAGAAGCATTCGGTAAAATAGCAAAAAAAGAAGAACAAGTTTATGTCTTGTTTTGCGTGGTTTTCGATGTTTTTGATAGGTCAGTGGTTTCCAACCGGTTCGACTAGGTGCCCTGAACTTTATGTTTTTGATTATTGTATTCGCGTTTGAAATATCACTAATTATTTAGAAAGTATAGCAAATATAGCAAGGTCTTATTAGATATATCTGGTTATATTCAAAGTCAAAGTGTCTTATTGTATGCATGAGCTTTTAGAGAAAAGAAACGACCTGGTAGGTGATGCGAAAAATCGATGGATGCGAATGTCTCAGAACCGTGCTTTGTGGCATTCCTTGGTAATAGTGGTCGTGAAGGGTGACAAAGGAGCACACCGTCCACCTGATAGTAAGTGGATGCTGCGGATGTCATATCAATAAAATGCCTAATTATCGGTGGCATGAATCGAATTACCATTAAGTTGTTTTTCTATAATTACCATATTAACCACAGCAGCAAGCTGCTAATTTACGTTGGTATTCTGTAAGAGGTATGTTCTTACTACACTTAGTGGTGATGATTTCATAAATTTACGCGGACACTACACATCGAATAAAACTATATATACGGATCTTATCGCGTTTAATTAACTTATTTTTTATTCCTGATGTTTCGCGTGCTTTTACAGCACCCATGGTCACAGGGGGACTGAGATTACGTAGTACTGTTAGTTATTCTGTGCTGAGATGTTTGACGTCCCAGTGTCATAGGTAGCCCGGCCACCTTTAGGGTTTTAAATATTATTTTTTGATACGATCAACGCAGAACGAGATCACAGTATGTTGAAGTCTTGCAGTAGTGTGCTTGGGTTTGGATTTAATTTTGTTAAAAGATCACAAATAGATGGCAGCACCCATCCATGTTCTCTATTGAAATTAGGATTTTTTTAATTTCAATAGCCTCGCGTATCATACTTGGTAGGAATCGGTTTTATTATGCAAGAATTTGTGGTTTATCAAATCTGACGGTGGAGACGATCTTGAACATGTTCACAGACTGCGGATTTCCCGGGGCTTCACATCAGATATATGTTTTTTTATAGAATGAGGGTGACAAACGAGCGCACAGTCTACCTTATGGTAAGTGGATGCTGTGGCCCACAGACATCTACATTTATCCTCGATTAAGAATCTAAACGCAGATGCGTTGTTACCCCTGAGGACTAAGATGGATCAGGTGGATTGTTTGCTCGTTTGTCACCCACACTTATTCTATAAAAAAAATTAAAATCTTGTTCCTCAAGAGCATGCTGTTTCTTGCGTTGTATTTAATAAGAAAGATTTCGCTTTAAGAATTGTAAATCATTACTAGCATCAGTCTCCCCTGATCGATTATCTTAAAGGCTCGACAAGATGGGATTTTTAGACGCGCTATTCGTCTGAAGCCACTATGCTATAAATATGAATATTTGTATGTTCGTAGTATGTTCGTTTTCTATGCGTTCATATTGCCTATACCACCCGATTTCGATAGAGATTTAGTGAGTTGTTGTGTGTGTGACCGGGAAGGTTTCTGACAAATAAGAGACGTTATAACTTACGTCAGGCATAGCCAGTTAATAGTAAATTAAATGGGCGGAACGGTTTCGTCCGTCATTTGCAGATACGCGAACACCTAGTGTATGTGTAAAAAAACATTATGATGTTCACTTGGTTTATTTTTTAACTTTTCTAGCGTCTTTTTGTGCACCCCCAGGTCAGTACTGACGAATTTCTTTAACGACTATTTATGCATCCTTCCTTTCGAATATTACCACTTATTTTTTATTTGTCTTTTACTGCGTCATGACATGTTTAATTTAGCGCAATTACTTCCGTATCTTACGATATATTATCGTTATTTACATTGCAAATTTCAACCTTATTTCTTATGTGATAGTGTGATATGTCAGAAACCCGTTCTGATAAGTCGTTAACAAATAATATCACATTAATTTGCAAGAAGGCTGTCGTTGGCGTCCTCGTGCCTGAATAACGATTTGTTTGTGATATTTAAAAATACATTTGTAAATTGTCTTTTTGATTATGTAAAAACCCGAGTCTTCCGATTGATAGCCATATAATAATCTTATGCCAGTCTTGACTGGCGATGCTAGTATGTGAGAGCTTTGTGGTGGGGATAGATGGTAGGATTTCTTTTCTGCGTGGAGCTCCGTCTTGGTGGTTTTTTTTTAAATAGAATAAAGGTGACAAAACGAGCATGCAGTCTATCCGATTCTAATTGGATGCTGTGGCCCATAGACTTCTACATTTATCCTCGATTAAGATTCAAAACGCAGATGCGTTGTCACTCCTGAGAACCAATGTGGAATGCCTCGTTTCCAGTAAAAAAGGGTCTCCGGATCTCTACACTCACCATACGAAATACAGCAGTTATCAGCTGCTACTTTACGCTGGTATTGTGTGGGAGCGTGGTCCTGTCCCGGTCGAGCCGACCCATTCGTGCTACAACCATAATATAGCTGCAGCGTGGCTCTACCACGTAAAAACGTTTGTCACATCAGTACTATTAAAAAAAATTACACTATCTTTTGTATAAAAATGACGGCCAAAACGGTACAAATGTAATACATACTTCAAATTATACTAAAATGACAATATATCTGTATAATGAAGTGGCTACAAATTTTAGGAGGTATTATTTCAACTCCTTAGGAGGCGTACAAATTGTTTTTTTAATAATCATTAAGTGCAGGCAGACACTACAGATATGCACGATTCCGACACATTTTTCTCGCCTTCTCCACATCCGTATACCATACATCCATATACATGCTCGTCGGTTAAGGGTACTCTTAATTTGTCCCATTTTCAATAAATCGCCAATATGGTGGATAAACTTTCGCGTAGGACGTCCCTTTCTGACTCTGCCATTCATTTCTGCAACATTAATTTACTTTGTCATTCTTTCTTCTTTCTCATTCATTCTTTATATATGACCTAACCACCGAAGCATTCCTTCCTTAATCCTGATCACAACATCATCTTGCAAACCACACTCTTCCCTTATCACACAATTTCTCACCCTGTCACTCAGATTCGGCCTTAACATACTCCTTAAAGTCCGCATTACTACTGCGTTTATTCTACTCTCTTGTTTTTTCTGTCACATCGAACTTTCACTACCATAGGTTAAAGTAGGGACTAACACAGTATTATGAATTGCCATACGTGCCTTTTTTGACACATTCTGACTCCCCACAATAGAGTGCAGAAGGGCCCCAATTACTCCATACACTGCGTTCACTCGTCGTTCTATATTCTTATCATATCTCCCATCCCTGCTGAATAAACATCCCAAATATACAAACTCTACTTCTTGACCAACTCCCCTTCTATTCTTATTTCACATATCGTTTTACTTTCTTCACTTTCAAATCATAACTTTCGTCTTACTTGCGTTCGCTTTCGTTATTTAACTTTCGTGATTGAATCATTAACTAATAATTGCGAAAACCCATAACTTCATATAAATATGGGACTATGGGTTTTAATCCTTCTATACAACAGTCTTTGAACTAGGGTGACAAATGAGCACAAAGTCTACCTGATGGTAAGTGAATGTTATAGCCCATAAACATTTACATCTATCCTAGACTAAGAATCAAAATGCAGATAGATACATTGTCACCCCTGAAGACTAAGATTCCATCTTAGTCTTCAGGGGTGTCTCGTTTCGTAAAAAAGGGTCATGCGTAACATAGCAGCATTAAGCTGCTATTTTACGCTGGTATACTGTGGGGGCGTGGTCTTACATTGTCGTTTGACCCATTCGTGCTACAATTATATTACTGCAGCACGGTTCAGCCTCGTAACATAATGTGCTCTAAGCTAGACTAAAATTTTGTTAAATAAGTCTATTGACTATTCAGCGATCTGATGTAAACAACTCATCAATTCATCAAGCTTGACATAGCTGGTGCGGAAATTGCCGCCGGTTTGTGTACGTTGGGCCGTATCGATCTTGATCTGACATTTGCATTTTATGACATGACAGGCTCACGTGAAGTACTAGTATATTTCCAGAGATTACCGCCTGTAAAACTGATCCTATGCGCACACCGGTAGATTCTGAATATATTCGTAGTTTTAAGTTTAGCGTAGCCACGCTGCAGCTATATTACGATTATAGTACGAATGAATCGGCTTGACCAGGAAAGGACCACGCTGTTACAGAATACCAGCGTGAAACCATAAAAGTGAATACCATGCTGAGTTTTGTGCGGTGAGTGTAGAGGACCAGTTACCCTTTTTACTGGAAACGATCCATTCCATCTCAATCAGGTGTGACAACGCATCTGCATTTTCATTCTTAATTGAGGACAAATGCAGATGATGTCTACGGGCCACATCATCCACTTACCATCAGGCGTACTGTGTACTTACTTGCTTGGCACCCTTATTTAACTAGAATACGGCTGCAATCGTTATGAGTCGTCTAGACCGGGGAAGAACCGTATTCTCGTAGGATATTAGCATAAAATAGCTGCGTGATGTTGATTCGTTTGGTTGACAACACAATTTTACAGGTAACGATGCATTCCATTTTGTCTAGGGTTGACTGGGTATATTATTTTTGATTCTTAATCAAGAATAAACGAAGGTGACTGTAGGCCATAATTACCTGGGCGGTTTACAACACCCGGTACATCGACCGACACGAACTAAGCAGTCAGAGGCGGGGGCCCGCACTGCCCCGCTCGGACAGCGGTTATTTATATAGCTCAAGAACCACCACAGAGGCTAAAAGCTGCTAATTAAGCTGTAAGATCCGTATATTCTAACAGCACGAACATCACAGAAAACATAGATAGATAAATAGATATGCCATAGTATACAATTATTACTTGTTCTTTATATAGGATAACATTTAGCAGTTCAAATACTTGTTCCATGTGGAACTCGAACCCGTGGCCCTCTGTTTGTTATTCACTGATTAGCTGCAAAAATTTTATGCCTAGCTAGCATTATATTGGTGGAGTATTATACGTGGTAGAGTCACGCTGCAGCTATATTATGTTTGTAGCACGAATGGGTCGGCTCAACCGGGAAAGGACCACGCTCTCACAGAATACCAGCAGCTTAATGCTGCTGTGTTTCGTTTGGTGAGTGTAAAGTACCGGAGACCCTTTTTACTGGAAAAGAGGCATTTCATATTAGTCCTCAAGGCTGACTACGCATCTGCATTTTGATTCGCAAACGAAGATAGATGTAGATGTCTATGGGCCACAGCAACCACTTACCATCAGGTGGACTGTGTGCTCGCTTGTCATCCCTTTTCCTATATAAAAAAACACACTTGTGGCTGTTCCCCTGTCATTATTTTACAACCGGATGAGATATTATTTGCTATCGAGTTACAAATTACGTTTGGAAATTCACAAAGTTAAATAAATAATAATGTTTTGAATGTTTGCAGTTACCAGAACATTAAGCACAGCTCACATATTTAATACTCTTAGAAATCAGAAGCATCTGGATTGCAAACAGAACTGACTATACATAAATTGAATCAACAGGTGACGTACTTTTACTTCTTTTACTTTTTTTAAATTCCTGGCTGACTGCGTGCCTTAAGCCATTTATATAAGAAACTGAGTTATTTTGCGAGCATAGAGTTTCATCCGAACTCTTGAAGAAGCTTTTCAAATGGATAAAATTGTTTATCTTTGGGTGATTGATAAGAATATTGAAAGATACAAATGGCGGAAGTATTTAATACAAATAACTGACATTGTTGGCGATAGGATGGATTTTTAAGGAAAACGTTGAGAAAAATCGGGGAAAAATAGCCACGATTTTTATTTCACGAAACGTAAGTGAAACAAAACTATTTAAGAACACGCATGTACCTGGAAATAATGATGCAGTAGTCAGCCAGTTGGAAATGTTCAGAGGCGATTATATTTTAATTGAATCTCATGAAATAAGATTATTTTGTGGGTATAAAATCAAATAAATTTACAAAATAATTAACACATTCACTGTCTGATTTTCAGACACAATAGTAAGACAATAGCAATGCGTTATATGTAACGCACGGAACAGAGAAAGGGTTAAATTATTTAAGCTTTTATTTTGTATCCTATTGTTTGTAACCACGTTCTCGGAAACGGCTATAACGATTTTGATGAAAATTACTTATTAATAATTTCTGGAAAAATTCAATTTCACGTACAAGTACGATGTAATTTTGCTACAGAGGACATTTTCTTACCGTACAGTAGCCGTACCGTACATCGTGTAGTGGCGGTGTAAGAATATCCGCTACCCCATATCGTCCCGAGGGTGTCGTAAGAGGTGACAGGGGGAAACTGAAACAGGAGATGGGCATTTTCTGATAACAACTCAAAATTATCAAAACTGCGGTTGCCAACCGGCCTACCAAGTGTGGCAACTTTTGCATAATCCCCCCATGAAGCAATCCATTTGGCAGGCCTATGTTGAGCAGTGACCTTTTATAGACTGTAATGGATGGATGATAAATGGTCATTTTCTTATTCAGGCCATTGTCTTATAGTCCAATGTTTAGTCACACTACAAGATATTTTATTTTTATGTATAATAATGAATATCATCATAATAAAAATTTCATTATATAATAATGAATATCATCATAATAAAAAATGAAAACAACTACTAAACTAACTTACAGTCCTACTTCTCGTAGTATAGTGCAAATC
>DWHP01007336.1:0-10998 GCA_018247895.1 Parnassius honrathi
TATTTCGAGGACATGTGAAGTTCGCCAACACGCATTGGAGCAGCGCGGCGGACAATTCCTTGCCCTAAAACCCTCTCAGAAATGAGCGGAGGCCTGTGCCCAGGATTGGGACGTATATGGGCTATAACTTTACTAACTTTAGACAACGATCAAGATCAAGAAAAAAAGAAGAAGAAAGGTAATATTTAGTACATCAACAACAATAAAATACGTTCTAATAAGGGACATAGGTCTCCATTGCTTTCTGACAGGTTTATGAAGCAGATGGTCCATCGCACTGCTTACAATCCATCACTTGCTGCGTATTGGCGGAGTTGACATGCCCTCGAAATGTTTTTATTTCCCATACATGCAGATTTACTTACGACGTTTTCCCTCACTGCTGAACACGTGGTGGCGATGAACAATTTAATTGGTACCGACGAGGTTCGAACCCGGGTGGTACGTATACTTTTTGCCTCCTCCACATCCATATATACGCATACATGCTTGTCGGTTAAGGGCACTCTTAATTTGGTCCATTTTCAATATATCGCCAACTTTGTCGATAAACTTTTCTAAAAAATTGGAAAAACGTCAAGAGGAAACCTGCAGGTCTGAGAAATGATTTTACGTGGTATGATGGTTGTAGCACAAATGGGTTAGCTCGACAGGGGAGGACCACGGTCTCATAGAATACCAGCGTGAAATAGCAGCTGTATGCTGTTGTGTTTCGTATGGTGAGTGTAGAGAACCGGAGACCCTTTTTATTGGGAACGGAGCATTACATCTCCCTCTCCTACTTGCCTTCAGGTGGACTATGAGTGCGTACGTCTTCTTATTCTATAAATTTAAAAAGTGTTAAGTGCGTAGCGGACCACGCACAATGTAGTGGTAGGGTTCCATAGTTGCCCGTCACAATACTACGTGGGATTTCTTGATGATAAGCATAATAAGTGAGTTCGCGGTTTGACCTCTATGGTGACTAAGTATGGGCCCAAATAGGAAGATGGCAATTGTAGGACTTATTTTCAAAATCAAACTTATATGGAGTGGTATTCTAAGAAGACTTTGAAAAAATTTACATCAATTCCCATGCCAAATCTGTACAAAGATGGTGGTTATAGTTGCCTATCTATCTAAATATTCCCGGCGGTACAACCCTAAGATACGTACGACCGTAACGCACTTTCCTGTAAATCACCGCGAATACCGGGAAATCTTATGACCTCCGTCGAATTATGGCATAATTATCTCTTACCTAACCAAAAATACTCTGAGCGGCGGCGGCGAGAATCAGCAAAAAAGGTGCGAAAAGCCTAAAACAACATTATTATAATATTTTTTTTTGACTGCCTCGTTTGTCTGGTGGTCGTTAACGCAACTGCTGATTCGAATTCCGGGTCGTTCCAAAATCAGTTATTGGGTTTTTCTGTAGGAAATTCTCAGTAACAGTCCGAAAGCAGAAAATTGACAGTGTCTCACCCCCGTGCCTCGGAAAGCACGTAACGCCGTTGGTCCTGCGTCTGATCATGTCCCATTGAACTACGAGAGTGAGGGAATAGAGAGTGCACTAGTGCTTGCGAACACACTCGTACAATATAATCCGGTCCTGTGCAGATGGCTGATCTCCGTTGAGACCAGCCGCCGTGACCGAAATTCGGTCTGGAGGACCTTATTATTAATATTATAAATAAATTTTAAATATTACTAAAAGTTAGGCTGCATATCGCAGCTGAGCACAGACCTCTATCTCTTTTGTAAAAGGGCTGAAGCATGAAAGATTTCACACAAATTGAAATATATTTATTTCTCAAACATGCAGGTTTCTTTATTTTAATGGATTATGCGATAAACAGTATTTGTGGCATTATAGTAATAGTGGCTCAGGTGCTAAGCTCTCGCCGTAATTACAAAGTACCAGCAACGCGCATTCAATTCCCGCAGGTAGGAATAAAAGTTAACTTAAAATTTAAAAAAAAAACACCTGCAAGTCTCAGAAATAAAATTTGTAAAACATACGAGGTCCAGGCACTAGCGGTGCATGGTATAATTGTTCCCTCTCCCCACTATATTTTTTCATAAGAAAAACCTTGTTATGTGTATATGCTAACTTTACTTCACTAATCTTATATTTACAACGGAGCTGGTAATAGAACTTGCTGACTAATTTATATTATAGTTACAACAACTTAGCAAAATATTCGCAGAGAAAGTTACAAATAGCATTAATTAAAAAAAAAAACTAGGTTTATAACATCGGAACTGAAATATCAATAGACACTTCGACAATTGGGTTTTAAAAGCGCGACACAAGTTCCGGCATCCACTGTTGTATAATAAAACGTTAATTTTCATCACGTACTTAATTGGAACTTCAAAGGTTGTCACAAATACGAACCAGACTACTATTAGAAGAGTTTAAAGGGACTTTTGAACACTCTTTACGGTAATGGAATAAAGAATAAAATTGTTTAAACATTAGTTAACCTAAATGACCTTGTTATCGCCTCGTTGTCACGTAGTCAATCAAGAGTGTCGATAATATTTTAAAATTGCTTCTCGGCTACCGGGCTATAAAATTAATAGTAATTTTACATGTTTATGCAGCATGAAGCAACATACTTAGAAAATAAAATTTCATGTAAATATAGTTTAAAAATGAAACTAAAAATCACATTGAATTAAATTGAATTGGCAAAAAGTTTTGTTAACTAACTTCATTTTCTGGTTTGAAAATAAGTTACCACAACAAATCAATTTTTTGGATATACACACTCGTAGACTATCGAAAAAGCAAACAATCTTCAGAACATGGCAGGCATCTATTTAGTTCTCTAGGTCATCTGGGTGCTATTGCCAAAATTAAACTGCCAAAAAGGCCGCCGACGCACCCGCAATTACTTAATAAAAATTGTTTTATGATCCCGCCAATAAATCAAATGTTGTTCAATGAAATTTTGCATGTACTAGCTTCTCTTTACGTCTTTGAGAGCGGCGATGCGGTCTCAAAGATACGAATCATAAAATTTAGATACCAAGCGCGATTATAAAAAAACTATTTATTACAAACATTAAAAAAATCAAAGTAGATTGAAAAGTAAGTTTAATTCAACTATATTTTTTGTATATTATATGTACTCGACTAACAACCACACCGGGCGGTAAATGGGAACAGCCTAAATGATTTTTTTTAAACTGAATTGACGAACTAATTTAAAGTCCACCTGATGGTAAGTGACTAAAATGATCAAAACATAAGCATGTGTGACAATTTGCTCGGTACTAGATGATGCAATAACATGTTAGCTGTGCCGGAGAAACGAGAGGCAGGGTCCGGCGCTAATCCTGCGCGAAATTTCGGCCGAATATTCGTATTCCGAAAAATTCGTATTCGGCTGATCTCTAGTTGGGGCCTGGCTCTCTATACCCTTCAAACCGCACCACAGTAATGCAGACACTGCTGATCAGCAGCAGTAATTAGTTAGAGGGTGGAACCTACCCATATTGACTTCTACACGAAAAAGGAGTCTTAGCGTAACAAAAGTCTATTCGTTAAATTTGTAGAAGATCAAGAGTTTAGGGTGTCCTTAAATGTCACAGTACCTACTTGTGCCACTCCAGTTCTGTTCCTTGAACCGAAATCACTAAAATTGTTCACAGGAATTTCACACATGTCATCGTCAACTAGATCAACGGCGATGGAATACCTGAATTGTGAAATTTTTATTTATTTAACGCTGCACCAACGGTATTGTAAAATATACAATTTTATACTAAAGCCTAATACAGACATGCGTACCTATTATAGATGTACATACAGTATTATCAAAGTAATATATAAGTGAAAAAAAATTAGAATTATATTGTTATTCAACGTTTGATTACAATTTTATTTGATATATTATACTGACTATATTATAATGTAACACAATCGATTATTATAAATCTAAGTGGTTATCAATTAACTGTATTAAATTTTCTCCAAAGTACTTTATAATATTTTACAGAATGTCCTATATCAAGGACCTTGTACATTATCCGACAACCCACAACACATATCGGATTATTATCAGGCGTCGCTACGAGGCTACGACCGACGGAAATCGACGAGCTACGATTCTAAAAATTCGTAGAAAAGAAATTTAAACATAAAATATTGGAATAAATGTGAATATCTATATATTTGACATACCAAATAGTCATGGTCCAATTACACCGGCTAACTATTTTTCTTTCTTGTGTTTTAATATTTACTAATATCAAAACAATGGCATAATATATAAATCGCTTAAAGTATCTATGTGTCTAAAGATATACCTAAGGGTCGTAGCGTCGAATTTCAGTTTAATCTTAAGCTTTACTTCAACCTAAATTAGAAGGGAACAACAAAACATGCCCCTCCCTAACTTATAAAGATAGGAACAATGTTTGTACGAAAAGTTATAAGAGAGAAATTACAAAAGTTCTATTATACTAGTGACCAGAAAGGATATAACTTCAATTATGGAAGGAAAATGACGAATGGTAATCTATTGTAGAACCTAAAAATATATTAATATCACCTCTTTTAATGGCGCAATTTTTAAAATTATTTCTGTTGTTATCAATAACGATACTTGAGGAAATATTAGTTGGTTCACAAATTTAAAAAAAATGTAATAAAGAATGCTGAATGATCCCCAAAAATAGAATAAATCCTCGGTTTTTGCGGAACAACGGAGCCGAAAGTACAAAGATTGTAGCCTTTTTCGTACGTTTTGAAATTACCTTTGATATTGGGTAGTAGCTTCTTTTCACTAGGATCCTCTACACCATATCATTCCGTGGATATAGTAATAGGCGATAGAAGGAAATATATCATGAAAACAGCATCATGTTCTTGATAATAACGCAAAGTAAAACAAAACTACGGTGATTAACAACACAAACGTGCCTGCTCAATATGGTAAATATGGTCAAATCCGCTACGTAATACATGCCTATTGATGCATTTTTGGATGTGTCCGTAGACTACAGCAGTAATTTCCATATATCACTTACCAGAATCACTGTCATCTCTATCGTAATGCGGTCTCCAATAATGGTCATCATATCTTAGAGGGACGTCTGAGCGCCCAGTAAATTTATTAGGGTCAAGAATATTCTCAACGGAGAACGCTATTGCTGGGCGGTCAGGAGGCCGTGTTAGACCGAGCCGCCTCGTTAGATCGACTGGAGCGGCCTCTTCGACACCAACGACGTCGACCTCCCCATTTGTCTCGGTTTCCGCCTCAGCCTCTTCTTCGCGTCGATCCTCCGAGCCTCGCGCCATTGCAAGCATCGTCATAGCAACGTCTATTTGAGCAATTTTAGGATTAACATTAGGATTGTTTTTTTCATTCGGTTCTTTAATTGTTTTTTTTAAAGGACACTGAACACTTCACTGCTACTATTTGTCTGATAAGATTTCATAAAGTCGACGTTTAAGTCACAGCATGTATTTTGTTAAATTGTAGGAGACAAAATGTTTAACCCTTCGACGGCGCGTCACTGAAATCCGTTTACGCAAGCGCAACGTCCACCACCGTCTAACTTTCGATCGTCACAACTGGACGCCGACTGGAAACGGGAGCGCGAAAACAGGCGGGACTAACGCAGGAGGCCGGAACGAACCTCAGGGGGGGACGAAGTTGGGACCATCGGATTGGCGGCGGGATGCGAGGCGTGCCCGGGGTGGAGGAGCGTAATCGAGCAATAAGGTTTAAACAATTTCGTTTAATACGTTGAATTATGTAAGAGAGCGGCGGGCAAGTAATCGCGCACAAGCGATAAGGCCATTTGCGCTACTTCGTTACGTATTAATGGAGCAGGAAATTGACTTATGAATATTAGAGGTCGCGGCGAACTGAAGAGCCCAAAGAGGCCCCGTGCGGCCCGCGCGGGTTTTCCTAGTTAAGCGCTGGAACAATGACGTTTATTGAGTTTAGAACTTAATAGGTTTCAGTGAGCGGACGCGAACGATTTGCGCCATTAGCGTGTTTGGTGTTGCCAGATAGTTTACAATAAAATATTTGCTTGACAGTTGACTTGCTTATCAGTAGGTATAAGACGTATATTGTCCATTGTAATATTTTTAAATTCATTTTCATTCATTTCTTTTCAGCCCAATATTGCTCACAACTTCCCCTATATATTGCCTAATAGGGGAGAAGTTGTCACGTTTGGCAGGTTGGTTAGTAAACGCAGTTTTTTTTTTATTATATTACTGAGTTGTTGTTACGGAAGATCCTACTATCAATTTCCTGTTTAAGTTTCCCCCTATCGTCTTTCACTTCTTTTATTTCCGTTTACTCTACCTACCTTTAATTTCTTAAATGAGATTTTCTGAGATTTAAGTTGTTATAAATTTTTAACTAGCACTAAAGATCTCCTCTTATTGCTAAGTTAAATATTTTCTTTTCAATTCAATGATATGAATCAAGAGTCCTGGATTTAAATCGTAGCTTAATTAAAAATAACCGTAGGTACGCAAATAAGCTGGTTTCACGGGGCTGAATATACAATTTCAATCTTTTTTTCCTCATTTTGATGCTGCATACATTTCTTTGAATATACCTACTCGAAGACGTTACATCGACTATATAGGTAGGGCCCTACTCTTGACTTTCTTGTTGATATAGTGCTCGCTGGCACGAATGCCGATAATGTGGTCCCAGATTCGAATCCCGGGTTGGGCCAAAATCAGTTAATGAACTTTTCTGTCAAAAACTCCTAAACAACCCTGAGTCAGAAAGTTGCCAGTTTTCCACACTCTTACCTCGGAAGGCACGTAAAGCCGGTGGCCTTGCTCCTGATCTCTCTACGTCTCCGCTTGAATCGGTTTGCCGTATTGGACTATGGAAATAAAGAAATAGAGAGTGTGTACGCCTGTGCACTATGATCATATGCTGCGTAGATGGCTAGTTACCATTAAAACTGTGGTTGTTGTGATAGAAATTCAGCCTGAGTCCATTTTTAGTTACAGGATATCACGATATATGACACCTTTTTTCATCTTGACATATCACTTTTTGATTAGCCAGTGCTTGAATACTATGTCACCTGATGGGAAGTGCTGATGAAGCCCAAAATAGCAAAGCTTCCTGACTTAGCTAGGCAAAAACTTATTTACTCTTATCTACGAGACCCCTACTTTGTTTTTTTCATTCATAACAGCCCTTCACAAGTCCATTGCTGAACATAGGCCTTCTCCAAGGAATGCCATAAAGCACGGTCCTGAGCCACCTGCATCCATGGACTTCACCAGGTCCTCGCTCCATCTAGTGGGAGGCCAACCTACACTTTGCCTACTGGTACGAGGCTGCCACTCGAGAACCTTTCTCCCCATCGTTTGTCCGTTCTTCGAGCTATATGACCGGCCCATTGCCACTTCAGCTTTCTAATGCGTTGGGCTGTGTCGGTAACTCTGGTTCTACTGCGGATATCCTCGTTTCGTAGATCGCTGAGTGAGTTTGAGCATCCTCATACGGCCAGCAGTGAAGACTGCAGTGAAGCTTATTAATGCATATTGTATTCAGATGGAAATACAGAAGCCAGCAAATTACAACACTCCATTGTTCCAACAGTATTGATGTACAGGTTTCGAAGGGTGTGATTTCAAAGACTAACCCATTTTTTATTATTACATATTATTATTATTTTATCACGGAGGCGTTTTAGAGGCATACATTCCACGTGCACAAACATCCAGACTTTTAAAATATTTTTTATAGAATTAGCTTGACAAACGAGCACACAGTCCACCTAATAGTGAGTGGAAGCTGTGGCTCATAGAAATCTACGTTTATCCTCGATTAAGAATCAAAATGCAGATGCGTTGTCACCCCTGAGGACTAAGTTTGAATGCCTCATTTTTAATACAAAAGGGTCTCCGGATCTCTACACACACCATACGAAACATAGCTACTAATCTGACATTTTACGCTGGTATTCCGTGAGAGCGGGGTCCTTTCCCGGTCGAGCAGACCCATTCGAGCTACAACTGTAATATAGTTGCAGCGTGGCCCTACCACGTAGAAAAGCCTACTAGTACGAGGCTGCTAGTTGAGAACCTTTTTCCCATCATGCTTTAAAATGACGAGTGGTCTTATATTAATATTAAGTAGGTATTGAGATTATACTGCTATATATATATAAATAATATAGCAGTATAATCTCAATTAGTATCAAGTTAGATTAGAACCCACTTTTTAAAAATAAAGTACGCTAGCCACTATGCCACGCTATCACGTAGTTGCCTTTTATAGCTGTCCAAAAATGTTACTTGATTCGTTTGAAAAACTTTTTTATAGGATAGGGTGACAAACGAGCATACAGTCCTGATGATAAGTGGTTGCTGTGGGCTGTGGCCCATAGAGATCTACATCTATCCGCGATTACGAATCAAAATGCATATGCGTCGTCACCCGTGAGGACTAAGATGGAATGTTCCTCGTTTCCAGTAAAAAGGGTTTCCGGTTCTCTACACTCACCATACGAAACACACGCTGGTATTCTGTCAGAGCGTGGACCTTCCCCGGTCGAGCCGACCCATTCGTGCTACAACTATACAACTAATATAACTGCAGCGTGGCTCTACCACGTATAACTACTTACGTACCAATATTAAATTCAAATTGTCTTTCTAGTTTTTTTTGCAATAAGTGTGACAAACGCGCGTACAACCCACCCGATGGTAAGTGGATACTAAGGCCAATAGACAGCTACGTTCATCCTTGATTAAGAATCAAAACGCAAATGCGTTGTCACCCTTAAGGTCTCAAATGGAATGCCTCATTTCCAATAGAAAGGGTTTCACTCACAACATACGCAACAAAATAAATATAAAAATTTACGTCTGTCACCCAGAGGGATAGGCGAAGACCACAGACTTCCATTTGGCTTCTTCCACCTCACCTGTCTCGTCTCCTTTACACCCATATATTTAGGCATACACTCTCGTCGATCAAGGATACTCCTAATCTGGTCAATTTTCAATATATCGCCAATTTGCTTGATAAATCTTCGTTTATGGCGTCCCTTCCCGACTCTGCCGTTCACATCTGCAACATAAATTTGCTTTGTCACTCTTTCCTCGTTCATTCTTTCTACATGACCAAACCAGTCAAGCATTCTTTCTTAATCCTGGTCATAACATCATCTTGCACACCACATTTTTTTCTTATCACACAAGTTCTTCTGTGTTGTTCTTCATAAAGACCGCATTTCTACAGCATTTATCCCACTTTCTTGCTTCTTCTGCCACACTCAACTATTACTACCATACCTACATTAAAGTAGGAATTAACACAGCATTATCAATTACACGAAATACAGCAGCATTAAGCTGTCATTTCAGGATGGAGTTCTGTAAGAGCGTGGTCGTTCCCTGGTCGATGCGACCCATTCGTGCTACAACCATAATATAACTGCAGCGTGGCTCTACAACGAATAAAAAGTTATGTAAAAAGTAATAAGCTATAAAAAGCTTTACTGTTTTTTAAAAAAGGTTATTAACGGATCAAGTAGCATTTTAATAACAGATCTAATTTGAATGTTTACACTACAATAGCCTCATTCCTTCGTCGACAATTTGATAAACGATTTTTTGTTTACATGTTAACTACATAAACTAGGAACTTGGGACGTGATCACTATTATTAACTCCGTGCTCAATGTTTTTATATAGGTACATATAACTCATTTCATTGCAATACCTTACTGTTTAGGTTTTATGATTCTTCACAATTTTTTTTAATTATTTTAAGCCATTAACCGTTACCGTTCAGCCCGTTGAACATAGGCCTCCCCCATAGATTACGTCATAGACCATAGACCAAATAAATTAACCGAATTGGTATTACATGGATCTCACATCTTTGTACCGTAGAAGAACTAAGTTGCGAGACTGGGTTTTTTGAGAAGTTATGTTTTTGATGGCATAACGTATTATATCGGTTACAAAGGACTGTTTTCCGCAATTTCCCTACCAAAGTGCGTATTTGTGGACTGGAACACCTAGGCCTGTGGACTAAAAAAACAATAGAACTCCATGTCATGCATATTTTCTTACATGGTAGAACCACGTTGTAGCTATGTTATGTTATGTTTTTAGCACGAGTCGGTCGGTTCGACTGGAGTAGGACCACGCTCTCTCTGAATACCAGCGTAAAATAGCAGTTTATTTGCCATGGTTGCCACGGTTGGCAAGCAAATTGGCAACCGCATTTTTTTATTTTCAGTATTTTTTAGTTTTAGTTTCAGGGTAGTAAATATTCTTACACCACCTTTACACGGTGTAAGAATATTCACTACCCCATATTTTATTATATAATATATAGACGTGGATATTTTGGTCTGGCGAGATAAAAATAGGATAGCAACTGTATCCATGTATCATGACAACTACAACGTATAAATGACACAATCAAACCGATAGTCGTTTTGGACTATAATTTATGTACGGGAGGGATTGACCGTAAGGATCAAAAACTAGCGATGTTCTCTACGGAACGAAAAAGGACTCGCGTGTGGTACAAAAAACTGTTGAAGCGCCTACTTAATGTTAATGTCTTGAACGGAATATGCTTATGTTCTGCTTGAATATGCTTAAGAAACCTGTGCTTGCCTGCAATCCCACCTGAAGATAAGTGGTGTTGATGCCCTAGATATTAATTCGCGCTGTCTCAACGTTACAAAAGTCTATTCACTCTTATCTCGAATACCTAGATTGTAATCGGACGGGAAAAAAGACGCCGACAGATTATTTCGTTCCTTTGCTGTACCTACGTAATACAAAGGACAAAGCAAACCGTTTGGTTCGGATGCGTGGAATACCGGCAACAAATGAGATGTTTTTCCGAACCGATAAGCAGATTAAAATCTTTAGATTAAAATCATTGACCTTCTTTTTTTATAGGGTAGCGTGACAAACGAGCACACAGTCCACCTGATGGTAAGTGGTTGCTGTGGCCCATAGGCATCTACATCTATCTTCAA
>DWHP01007337.1:0-10998 GCA_018247895.1 Parnassius honrathi
TCGGTATATCGAAGTGCTGAAGTGTTTGTACAGTAGGGCTACGATGGCTATCCGAGTACAGAACCAGAGTTCGAAACTTATCCAACTGCAGAGAGCCTTCAGTCAAATGCCTAAAGCTATGTTTTGTGTTGCATCAAGCTATGGAGTATTTTATCCCCTTTTCTGACGCTCCCACCGGTAGCAAAGCTCGCCAATGGTTTAACGCTGAACGCGCCCAAGCTGAAAAATCCAAGCATTTAGCGTACCTATCCTGGGTTGACGCTCAGAACGGCGAAGCTCCAGATATCAGCCCCATTCCACCTAAATTGCCTTACTGCGGGACTTCTATGTCGGAAGTTCGTATCACAAATAAGGAGGTTCTTAAAACCTTGCGGTGTCTAGACGTCAACAAAGCAAGTGGACCAGATGGTATATCAGCTGTAGTTCTAAAGGCTTGTACACCTGAGTTGTCTCCTGTGTTGACAGAATGACGTCCTCAGTGACCGACAATTCGCAATAGAACCAGAGTGACCGCCATAGAACAACGGATTAGTGAGCTGAAGTGGCAATGGGCCGGCCATATAGCTCGAAGAACCGACAAGCGATGAAAAAAAAGGTTCTCGAGTGGCAGCCTCGTACCGGTAGGCGTAGCGTGGGGGACCCCCCACTAGGTGGAGTGATGACCTAGTAAGACATGCATGAAGTCGATGGATGCCAGTGGCTCAGGACTGTGCTTTGTAGCATTCCTTGGGGGGGGGGGCTATGTTCAGCAGTGGACTTGTGAAGGGCTGCAATGATGATGATGATGAATTGAAAAACCCTCTACCTTTGACATAGTAACTATAATATTACTTATAATAGTACTATTAATATCGTATTTCAATCACCGACAACGTACACACATAATTTGTCGGCCTGTAGGACCTAATGCAATTTCCGTGACCGTAAGACCCATACATAACCGGGACGCTATGACGTCGCGGTCATTGAAATGTATGTAATAAAAACTTATCTACTATGTAATTTTAAAAACCTGGCCTCTAACAAAGCCCACATGTATCGAAAGCGCCTTGCTTTCTCATGTATTGTTATCAACTAATAATGTTATGATTTTTTTTAATGTTATTGGTATAATGGGGTGGTTGTCATTTTAAACAGACAAACACAAACTAGCAGAGACACACTTCAGTAAACCCACAAGTGTTTTGTTTGTGTATGGCACGGAATCTTGCGCGGATGACTGAAAATTATTATTCTTATATTTATAACTGGTTGTTCCCCGCAACCTTTTTTCTGCGCGGAACCCTAATTGTTTAAAAAAAAAGGACTTATAAGATCAGCTATCTGCCTGTGAAAGTCCCGTCAAAATCGGTCCAGCCATTTTGGAGGTAAGCTGGAACAAACAGACAGACGGTCAGACAGACAGACAAAAATTTTAAAAATTGTTATTTTGTTATACTTAGTGTATATACTGTCATATGCATTTAGTAAAAAGCTATTATATCGTTATTACAAACAGGCACATCAATTTTATTTATTTGTTTCTATATACGAGACAAATGCAGCTATAATAGGAAAAATGCCGTGTGGTGATGGTGAAAAAGAAAAATAAATCACCCCGTTTCATTCCGTGGAGTCATATAGGAGGTGACTATGGGAAATACCAGTTAATGGTTTCCGATAGATGACGGTATACTATCTCGTTTACGCTTGACGTAAAATAAGCAAACTGGCAGTAAGCTGCAGCATTAGTGCGTCAGTATAAGTATACTCCACTTTAAATTTTATTTAGGATTTAGAATACGTCATCTTGGATAATATAGGGCAGGCTATTTAGATTATCACGTTGTCCCATGTTGATCTATATGATATATATACGTCCCATATTTACGTGGGTGTGAACTGTGTTTTATGCTCAGTAGCATGTTGTGTAAGGCGATTGGATTTTTTACTTTATTTATTTTGATTATTACATACATATTTACTTTGGCTAAACGTCGTCCTAATGACTCGGTGCACTTTGGACTCTGCCTACTCCCTCGGGGTTACAGGTGTGACGTATGCGTAGGTTTACTACATTTTTATACCGTTATAGCCTAGGCATAGGCCTCCCACGTAGTCGTTATTGGGAAGAACTGCTGATTTGTTTCTCCCTGACGACACCCACGGGATGATATGAAGTAGCGGATATTCTTACAACGCCACTACGTTGTATGTTTCTTATACACGGTACATTTCTTATAATCTCCGGTAATATTCTCCTTTATCATATTAAATTTTTTACTTGATTGATCTCGGGTGTCGGAAGAGGGTAGAAGGGAATGAAATAGAAGATAGACAGCAGCATCTTTATGATAATTACTCAGAATAGTAAAAAGCTGCGATTACTAGTCCGTCTGTCAGACATGGCCACTATTAGGCCTTCTATAGGGGAGGCCTATGTTCAACAGAGGGCCTTTGAAAGACTGTAATTTTTGTATTAATAATAAGTATGTATAATGACTTAGATAGGACTTTAAAATATAGCAATTTCTTAAAGGAATAAATAAAACAAAACTACACAATTTAATTCTATAATCTAATATCACATTTTGATCACAGATTCTTCGTTGATTGTATTTGTCTTCCTAAAAAAGAAATCGTTCTCTCTTTTAAGGCCTTCCTTGCCTAAATAGTACGGGAAATTGTTATTCGTCGAGAGGTAGAATATTCCCTGCTTCGTTTTGTCAGTCTTCAACCCCAAAATGTTGGTCACCAAAGGTTTCCTGTCGTAGCAATTCTTATCCCTGGCTTGTTGCACTGAATCGCATTTCATCGCTATGAATGAGTCTGGGTGTTTTAATGCAGCCACCCATATGGTATGCGATCTAATATGACTACAAAGGACATTGCACGGCATCCATAACACGTCACCAGGCTGAAATTCTCCGCCGTTTATATAAAAATTGACGTGTCCTACAGGTGCCGCCATTCCGAAGCCATCTATGTTCGTTTGCACGACCTCTACAAAGTCGGCGTCCGCCTGGTCTAGACGCTGATCCGGACCAAGGTTTCTAAAACACGGTCCGGCTGGATCCAGCCCGGTTAATCTGGATACATTCATACCGGTAATTTCTTGGAAACTCTTTGCTATGAAACTCATAGTTTGTCCACCAAGACTAAGCCCAACGATTTCTAATTTCTTCGGATTTAAGCCCTCTTCCATTAGTACTGTTAGCATCTTGGCAACATGTCTACCAACGGGGCGCATGAAGCGAGCGGCCCTGAAATGACGGTAAACGGCGTTATAAAATTTTTGGTTATTTTTGGTTATTAATGTAATATACGTTACATTTTAGGCAAATTTATCTTCTTTAAAATTACTGGTGATGATAAACAGTATTCTCTACTTGATTTTTTTAGCACTTAAAATACATTGAGGGTAAAGGCCACGTTCTTAAAGAGTATTAACTTGAAATAGCTAAATATGCTGCGGTGTTTCTTATACTGTGTGCAGAGAACCGGAGACATTTTTAACTGGTAAAAAAACATTTTATTTTAACTCTCAGGGGTAGCAACGCACATGATTTTAATTCTTCATTGATGATTGGTTTAGGTTTGTATGGACCACAACATCCACTTAGTGTCGAATATACTTTTCTTTTCTACCCTAACTTTTTTTTTAAAACATGAACTTTTGTTCACATATCTTACCTTCAATGTGAACAATGTGGTCCGTATTTATAAAAGTTTTAAATAAGACACGCCAGATGGCCCATTTATGAGGATTAACCTCTGGTTAGTACAGGTGGTTAGTACAGATGGACATAAAATTATGATGAGAGCAAATATCTTGAAAGACTAACTCATTACACTGGGTAGGCATTAACCTTCGTATTTGGATCTGGCCATCACCGACCTGAGGCGCTAAATTTTAACCTATTCAAATGGTGCAATATTTCGCTTTGTACTAACGGCGTAAGAGAATCCATTTCCCTATATTGTCCCGGGTGTATCGTAAAAAACTTATATTTATTACAAACTATGGTTACGCCGAAATAGGAATTTGATAGGCTGTTATTAATGATAAGGACTCAAAAATGAATGCGATGGATTTCAAGGGGCTGATGGAGGAGAGATTGCGAGACTGTCTCACAAAAACTAAAATACATTGTCACTTTACTCATTATTGACAAAAGACCTTTTATGATCTAACAGCTTCTTTGTATCTGTTTATGAATAAGGCAGTTAAATTGTAGTTACTAAGTAAAACGCAGCTATGCAGGAAACAACTTTGTAACCATGTAAAGGCGTAGAGTCAGTTAGTAATCAATTAAACAAAGATATTTGCTTAGCAGCAGTATCTTTTCCATTAACGGATCGGCTCTGCTTTGTACCTCGCTGTTACAAAATACTAGTGAAAAAATCAATATTTTTTAAATCGCCTTTTTTATGGAGTAGTGGAGACAAACCAGCACAATCTATCTGACGGTAAGTTGACGCTGAGATCCATAACCACAACATTGTTGATTAAGTTTTAAAATACAGATGAGCTGTCATCCTTAAAAGCTAAAATAGGCAGCCTCGTAAGAGCTGGTATTCGATAAGAGAGTGGTCTAACACGGTCGAGTCAACCCTTTCGAGTTGCAGCTATAATATATCTGTAGCATTGCAATTCCTCTATAATAATATGGTTTGGCATGCCTTTATTAAGGATTTACTCGTATCACGCTGGAATCCTGCTCGGTCTTGTAGACCCACTGTTCAACGAGAGTTGGTAAACATAGAACCGATTGCACTGGGATTGTTGCTCGTCACAACCAGTCGGTGGGATAAGCCAAATGGTTTAGATCCTAAAATAATTTTTTTAGGGGATTTTTGGAGGTGTTCCACCTTATGTTGAAGGGAATTAGTATCATCATTTTCACAGTTAATGGATTTTCCTATGCCGCAATTACAAACACTAAGTGGGCTTCTTTTCCTCCATATTAGCCCGTAAAATCCCACTGCTGGGCATGAACCTCTACTGTTGTAGGAAGTCTTTGGCAGGCATGGTGACGATCGTAATGATAATTTGCCAATACATACTATCATCAGTCTAATATATTACGTCTGTTGTCACCATTCAAATGCAGGGAATGATTTTTATAGGAATAGACGAAGTGTTGTCATCTAAAGCCAAAAAATGATGTGGCGATACGAAAACCGAGACGTACAGGTACAGCTCAATTACTTACATTGGATACTGCATTGTAGTAAATGTGTTCGTATCCAGCAACAAAACGTTGTATCCGATATCTTTGTAGGCCGAGGCGATTGTTGTGGCGAACGGGAAGTTAGGACTGTCCAAAAACCCTCCAACGTATAGCACTGTTTTTCTTTTGAAATTGATGTCCCGGTCTCGGGCGAGCTCCCGCATTTGATAATATGTATATTTCACGTGGCGAGCGGTGAGAATATTACCTGGTCCCTGAACGTAGAAGGATAAATACTTCAGACTTTTCTTAGTTATGATGGCCTCTTTGTTTGATCCGGGACCTGAAATAAAAAGAAATGTGGAATTATGCTCTTGTTGTCGTGTTTCTTTGTTTTGACATTTTTTAGCCGACTTCGAAACAGGAGAGGGAGGTACACAATTCGATTAAACCTCTTTTATGTATATATGTATATTGTGCGATGTTTCGCCAATTATGATCCGATTTTTAAATATTCTGTTTTTATTAAATAATAATAATAATGTCCTCCAGACCGAATTCCGGCCACGGCGCGGCTTGCCACAACGGTGACTAGACATCGGCGCCGGACGGGAATATAGTGTATGCACAAGCACAGGTGCACTCCCTCACTCTCATAATCCGATAGGACGGTAAGCCGATACGACTGGAGAGAGATCAGGCGCAGAACCAACGGGCTTTACGTGCTCAACGAAGCACGGGGGTGGGATACCGCCATTTTACTGACTCCGATCATGACAGGCATGACGGACATGCCATGATTCTGAGAATTTCTTGACGGAAAACTCAATAATTTATTTTTTGGCCCGACCGTGGATTCGATTCCAGGACTTAAAGATCAGCAGACGCAATACCACAAACACTAGACCAACGAGGCAGTCAAAGTTTTATTAAATAGGCAATAAATAACACTTTAGGGGGTGTTATATAAGTTTGGAGAAAAAATTTCACCCCTAAGAGTTGCTAAATAGGGAATGAAGTTTTTATGTAATTATTTACATGACATTGAGATCATTTTATTTCTAAGTCCACTCAAAATTGTAAAAAAATATTTTAACAAAAGTTATTATTTATCGCGATAAAACATTAATTGCGCACGAAGGCGTTTGAATCAGCATCGCAGCAAAATGCTGATTCCAACGCCTAGGCTTCACACATGGCGGTAGAATTATCGCGATAAAACTTTGCCTTATGGCCAGGCACCTTTACTGTGGGCCACTATGGCGCAGGTGCCTGGCCACACTGTGCGTTGTAAAGTTTATCGCGACAAACACTCTAAACACGAAATGAACGCTGCGATCGCTCTGTATTATACGGCAGCGAGTAATAATTTTTTACTAGGTTTTTGGCAACAGGGGACAGCTTGTCACTAGTAAACGGGACTAACCGTTTCGTGACAGGTTCAAAATATTCCTATAATTTTAACAGCAATGCACGAAACTGACTGTTTAAGGTGCAACTACTACAACTACGTGCTCGTATATAACTTGCAAAGGTCAACGAATATAGAAGAACAAGTATAAAAAGTTATAGCCGAGTCACAAAATCACAAAAGTACGTACAGTTAAGCTTTCGAAATGACGAAAGATAGGAATTACGTAGTGTTTTTCCAGAGCGGCCTTAGATATGAGTTTTCTTTGCCTATACAAGTTTACGCTGACGATGTAGGAAATTGTAAAACAATTAAAATTGTTTTATTAATGTTTCATATATTTAAGCAATTTCAACAATCAAATTTAAATAAAAATTAAAAGATTCGATTATTTGAATACTTTTAACGATAATTTGAATATTTTTTCTGATTATTCGCATAAGCATGAGTTTTGATCACGCAAACACTACAGTAAGTTACATAACGCAATATTATTGAAAAAAACGTCAGGTAAAAAAGTTTAAACTGGTAAAGTTTTTATATTTTGCTTTTTTGAAAGATTCGAACTTAAATAAGTGATAAATAATTATACATCTTGTACTGAAATATATATTACTTCATAATTATTGGGATTTTTGTAAAAGGTTATTTTTCGTTCGTTTCGTTGAGTACGCTTGCACAAAGTTATTGCGGAATTATTAATGTGAAACTTCAAAAGGTATTTCTGTGATTTAGTTGAGTATATATTTGTATTTTTAGTTCGAAACGCAATTTTTGATCCGTAACCACTATTTAGCTATAGTGCCTTAGGGATAAAAAGGGTTTTGGCTATCGTCGCTAACTACATGATACATCAGCAATTAATATCAAACAAACTCTATACTCGACTGGGGTTAACCTGACTATACCGTTATAAAACATGTAAATTTTCAACAAGTAAATTAAGTTGGTATTATTGTTCGTACTGATCGTAAAAATACACTGTATTTAAAACGCAAACAGAACAGCCGGTAAGCGTTGAATGATAGGTATTATTACAATGGCGTCAATAACAAGGTCTTTTAGTTAGGAATGTATTAGCAAGGATAATTTTTGCATAGTCTCTGACTGCGGTTCAACTGACCCTAAGGTCACTGATTTTTTTTTTGTATATTAGAGGGGCAAACGAGCATGCGGCTCACTTGATGTTAAGTGACTACCGCCGCCTATGAACAATTATAACATTAGGGGAATCGCAGATGCGTTGGAGACCTTTTAAAAAAGGTAGTAAGCTCTTTTCTTTAAGGTCCCTAAGTCGTATCAGTCCGGAAAAATCGCTGATGGTAGTAGATTTCCTAAGAAAGTTGTTGAGGAAGAAAACTTCTGTAAATCGCACAGTGGTAGACCGCCAATCATCCAAATCGTACGGATGGTATCAACAGTTCCGTCGCGATGTGCGATGGTGAAATTGAGTGGCTGGAATTAGTCCGAACAATTCCTCGGAATACTCCCCGTGGTAGATACGATATAATAATACATCTTTTCGCAGCACCAGTGAGTCAAGCCGATCAGAAGGATCTCGGTTGCCGACGATTCGAACCGTTCTGCGCTGGATTTGATCAAATGGAAGGAGCTGACACTGAGGAGACACAGCCCAGAGACGGGAACAACCCTCCACCTCCCATGGCCCCAACAACCTTGCGGTTATACGGGCCAAATCACGAGAGGTGTACGCGGTACTTGCTCAGGGCTCTTTCCCGCACGCCAAGCTTTTTAGAGGCCAATTTGGCCTTCTGTTCCATGTGACCATGAAATTGCACGTCATTCGATATGACGACGCAGAAGATTGCGATACTTGTAGAGGTAACAAGAGGAGTGCCCTGAAACTCAGGAGACACGACAAATGGATCCTTTTTAGCGGTAAACGCGCCAACTTATGTCCTCGGGGGATTGGACTGGACTAGATTTAGTCACCCCCAATCCGAGGCTTTATTCAGCAAAGTCTTTACCTTAAAATAAATACTGGCTGTATTTCTTTTTTTTTAAATCCCAAGGTTTGTACTACACCTTTTCTTCTCACTTTTCCAAAACCTTCGTTTACGTAAATCTGTTATAAAATTTTAAAATTATCTATGTAGTAGCCCTAAAATTTATATCTTAAACCTAAAGTAAGTGGTTTCACAATAATTATATAAAATACCGGCCGAAATAAAAGCGTATACTTAAGAAAACTCTTATAAATAGATAAAAAAAAGGAAAACAATCTAGTGAACATGGCGAGTATATATATGTTCTGTGAAAGGGTGTTAATTTCAATTTCAATGTAATTTTTAAAAATAATTTTATAAAAGGTATGTACATTAATGTGTTTAGTATTCAAAACAGAGGGGAAACCCAACAAACTCGAGCGAAAGAAAATCTAACGCTCTTACTCGCATCGCCCGTTGTCGCAACCTCAAAAAAATATTCACGGACTAATACAATTTTTAAGTATAAATACAGTAGGTATAAGAGTTTTGAATAAATAAGCGAGCCTTTAATCAATCTGAACTCAAAATTACCGTATGAATAAATAATATTTTATAATTTTTCCTGTGGATGGGTCATTAGATCATTGGACCCATCGTATTTTTTCCACATAAATAATCAATTTATGTGCTGACGTAACTATTATTCGCATTAAATAATTAGCATACATCTGTAGAAAATTATATTGTCAGAGTAGTTTATTATAACACATATCTTTACTATAATAAAATTCTAAGAGGATGATTTCTGAACAGCGAATATTTTTATTAAATTTTAATTGGGTTATTCCATAATACCAAAAGTGATATCAACACAACAATTTTGTAAATCTTTATCTGTCTCCCTCTAAACGTGCATAATAAAAAAAATCTCCGTCTTTCCATCTGAATGTAATGTTGGTGTCTTCACGAGAAGAGTGAATAAATAGGCTTTTGTGAAAAACATTTACATTGTCTTTAAGTATAGCTTAATATAATACATATCTACACTGTAACAAATCTCTAAGAAAACGAATTCTGTTCATTGAATTTTTTTTGTAAATTCAATTGGGGCATTCTATACTATCGGTAGAGACACCACAACAACAATTTACGAAAGCATTGTCTCTCTGCCAGTCTGTCTGGTTGTACATCATGCAAAAGAACCTTTGTCTGTCTTTCCATATTAATGTCACCCCCATTTTTACGCCAAGTGTGAATAGGCTTTTGATAAGCTAAGTTATGGCGCTTTAACATCTTCAGCTGCACCACCACTCCATCACACACAGTAAAAAAGTTTAAGTTCTTATAAATTGGAGTAATTGTTTTCTATATTTCTGATCAAATTACTATGTAATCCGAAAATCCAAATAGTAACAACATTCCTTCTTTAAAATTAATGTTTTATTTCAAGAAGCTTGAGATTCTTGTAAATTGGAATAATCTTTACCCACTCGTTAAACTTCTTTTTCTTATTTTACTGGCGTAATTTCGTGACTTATGTTATAATTTTCTGTATCGTAGGAACCCTGGTTGTGGTAGTCATTTCTACAAAAATAATATGAATGAATTTCTGTCTAAAAATTAAATAAAGTAAGTGAAAAAAAATTACACAATTTTTTTTTAATTTTAACTGCGAACGGATTACTAACATTATGCCAATCGTTGACGGAGTTGTATTGTCAATTAAAATATAATTTTAAACAATTTTTTGAACATAAGCTTATAACTCCATAAGATTTAAAGAACATGTTGCAGTCAGATAAAATTTAACGCAACTATTGAGGATAAAACGGCTCAGGAAATAAAAATATACCTTAGAAAAAATAGTTGGAAATGTCGAAATAACTTTTTAATAAACTAGTTAGAGTAAATTGCTTTAATAAGTCTTGTTTTGTGTGAAATTAATTTTTACAAGTAAGTTTATGAGTGGCTGTCGATTCTAATGAAATCGTATGGAATGTTACGACTAATTGCTTTGTTATTTTCCTGTAATCCAAAGATTATTTCTTAGGATCGCTTCGATTGTAAAACCGCAAACATGCAATTAAACAAAATTTATAATAAATTCTGTACCCTTTATAGGAAGAATAGAACAACTTTTTTACTAACGCACCTTTTAACACTAGTTATTAACACGTTTTTAATAACACGCTTTTATGAACACGATTGTATTATTAGCTTATCCAATATGTATTTTTGTAATTCTGTAATTCAATTTCACTTAGTTCCGGATGACTGAATATCTGAAATTTCGCAGACAGGACAAACTTGCAATACAATATATCCATGATTATGACCTAGTATTGTCACTAGAATCATCATGTAATGATTTCTTATATTTATACGAACATTAAATGCCCCCCCCCCCCGTTACCATGGGTGCTGTAAAGCAGCCGAATCGTCGGGAATTAAAAAGTCAGAATGAACCGCGCCCAAATACATAATA
>DWHP01007338.1:0-10997 GCA_018247895.1 Parnassius honrathi
GTTTTACTTTACATATATATATATATATATATATATATATATATATAAGTAAAACACGTGGTGAGTGAAGAGTTTACGTTACTGTATTTTGAAATAAAGCGCAAATACTATAACCACCATCAACAAAAATATACGAAAGAGTAACTGAAAATTACTGAAGAAATTTTATACGTGTTAGAGCTATGCTGCAGATTTATTATGGTTGTAGCACGAATGGATCGGCTTAACTGAGGTAGGACCACGCTCTTAGAGTATATTAGCGTAAAATAGCAACAATTTAATGCTGCTGTGTTTCGTAAGGTGAGTGTAAAGAACCGGAAACACTTTTTACTAAAAAGAGGCATTCCATCTTATTCCTCAAGGCTGGCAACAACTCTGCATTTTGATTCCTACTCGAAGATAGATGTAGATGTCCATGGATCACAGCATCTACTTAAGATTTAAAAAAGTTATAGCAATCTTTTGAGCATCTTATAGTTTCCATGATGTCAGTGCTGTTAACCTTTTGGCTATCAGAGCTGCATCGGAGTCAAGATCGGCCTCTCAGGATGCGACCTCTGAATCCAACGAAGCCGTAAAAATGGATTGATAGACCTTTATAAACAGGGAATGATGAAGATTAACACATTTGTTCAGCGTTACCTTTGGAACGGTGTTTACCTATGACAATTTTACGTTTTACAGGTGCGTTATCAAATCGCTATCCGAAGATGGGGTGGCGGGATATATAAATGGTTTCTTCTGGTGTTCTGAACGGTGAGAACCGCCCAGGGACGTGGGTGTACGGTGTGTACGCTTTCTGGAGGTGTATGCGGTGCGCCCGTCTGCGGACTCCCTGCGTCCCATCCGTTGTTAACGGTGTTTGTGACACTAGGTGTATGTGTAGTGTTTGTGTATGTAGTGTTTGTGCTTGTGCCTGTGCCTGTGCCTGTGCCTGACGGCATTTGATTCGTCGGAATCTAACAGAATTGGGGATTCTATTAAAACGCCACGGGATTTCCAAACAGTGGTCGTGACGTTTGAAATCAGAGCGTATGTGATTGTTTTTCCCACTAACGGGTTGGAATGTGACGTGACACTGAGACATTTCCATGAAATATTTAGAGATTGTCGAAATTAGGTGATCCCTGTGTAGATTCACACGTTGTAGAACCATGCTGCTGTTATAATAGTAGTATAGTTGTAGTAAGAATGGGTCGGCTCGACCGGGGAGGGACCACGCTCTCGCAGAATAACAGCGTAAAGTAGTAGCTTAATGCTGCTGTGTTTCGCAGGGTGAGCGTAAAGAGCCGGAGACCTTTTTAACTGGAAACGAGGCATTCCATCTTGGTCCTCACGGGTGACAACGCATCTGCATTTTGATTCGTTATCGAGGATAGATGTAGATGTCTATAGGCCACAGCAACCACTTACCATCAGGTGGACCGTGTGCTCGTTTGTCACCCTATCCTATAAAAAAAACAAGATCGTAGTTTCTGTGGTACCACCGGGCTCCGGTATTTTTGCGAATGAAGCTATTTTAAGTGACTTGAAGGCCGTAGAAACTACATTTTGGTAGATATTTGTAACGATGGTGTTTGTGTCTCAAAGATAATTTGCTCTTGCTGTAAACTAGCGGATATAGATGAATAGCAACGGATTCGACTCAACTGCGGACATTGCGAAAGTGTTTTGCGAAGGTCATACCATGGTAGAATGTGACTTCAAGGTGTTTGGGCTATCGTTTTCTAGGGGACGGGTGGCTGAATAGGATGATGGTTCCTAACAATTTTTCCGGATTTAAGTTTCGTCGATTGAAATTGAAAGGGGTTTGTTTGTAAGTATATTGCTACAATTTTCTCAGGATGCACTTCGATTTCCCATAAGCAAAACCATTCGCTTAACCAATCGATGACTCTTTTGAGCATCTTGTTGAGAAAATTCTTATTGAAATGGTCGATGAAGAAAGCATTAAAGAAAAAAAATACAACATATATATAAGAAAATCAATCGATAATTAAATATTATAATAATATTAAAACGGTTGACAGAGGATTTACTATCCACATTTACTTACTGTTTATTTTGTTGTTTAATCATAAATTATTGTCTATCTACTTGAAAAGCAAAACGATAAAAACTGACTTCTACTGAATAGTTTTGCTTGATTTTATATTTGTATTATCAAACTGATTGACACTATCGTGTTATTTGAAAGTATTAGAACGCAACTCGGTTATATAATTATTATAATGTGTATAGCAACACGTTTTATGCTAGAAAGATATACCAGCTAGTATATTCACGCAAATTTACTATACTAAATACAAGGAGCATACTCGCCTTAGCTTCCTTTTTTCGAGGATGTCTAATTATAACATATTTTAGGGGTTGAGATTTTTTTGAACCTCAATTTAGGGAGATTTACTGAGTCTAAAGCCAAGATAGCCGCACGGAAGTTGTATTAATTGACGGGATAGTTTCTAACATATATAAAGCGTGCGCAAGTCCGGTCGTGCGTTGAATATTACTTGATTGGTTGCTACTACATGGGTTGGCAGTGTACGCTACCAACCCATGTAGAATTAGTAGCATTAGTTAGCATTCTTAGACCTAGTGGAAAAAGTGCTCAGGGGCTCATTGGCGACATCAAGTTGGTTAAATCAATCTTACCTGAATCGAGTACAAGCACACTGTTGCCAGCCTCTAGGTATACTGCAAGATACCAAAAGGTATATAATCACCACGTTTTACAAAATACATTTTGACGAGTGAATGCAAAAGTTAGGAAACATAATTCGTCTCTATCCCTTATGCTATCGGTCTGCCAATAATTTAGCGAATGTCACTTTTTTGTCGACATTCCACGCATTTAGATCAAATCTCCTTATGAGTCAATCTTTGCAAAAAGCACAGGCTTTTTGCGAAGATTACTTTTGCAGTGGATTTTGATAAGATGTAATTAATTACTAAATAAAATAAACTGTTTACTTTATCTTTTATAATACTGAAAGCCAAGAAGTGGAAAAATTTATCAACGTGTCCGTAATTCCTCTAGATCACATTGTAGGCGTTTTCAAATCGATAGTGAATTATGTTTTGATAATCTTATCCAGTGCCCTTTTACATCTATGCACTACATCACTCACTTCCTACCATCAGATAGAAATCAAGCACTACAGCATAACATAGGTTATAACGCTACTTCTGAATCCAGATGCGGTTCGTCCTAAGTGTTGTAAAGTAAAGTATGGCCCTTCCATACATCGAAAAATTTTCTGTTTCTATGTATGGAAGGGCACAACAGAAAATTTCAATACGCTCAGCGTCATTATTGTAGCAAAAGTAAAATTTAATTTAGTCCTGTATCGTGTTAATATTTGGTAATGGTTACACTCACACTGTTTTACTTATCTCCGAGAGAATATTTTACGCAAAGCCTTATACTTTATATCAAGTCTAAATATAATGCAATTAATTATCAAATTAGATTCATAACAAGTTTAAGGTAAATGAAATTACATTTTGAAGGCTTATTTAAATAACATGATTAACATATTTTTCGATATCCAAATAAAACATTTCTGAAAACGAATAAGAATTAACTGAAATTCTACTTGTATTGTGTACACTGATAATAATGATCTTTCCTCCTCCTTCCTTTTTTTACGGAACGATTTTCGCTGAATAATATGTTCAATTCCTATATAATATCATAAAAATTAAACATACCAGACAGAATAAAAAATGCATTTAAACTGTTTATCACAATTTCCTAATCTTTTATCATTTATTATCTAAGACCTCCAAAGGCTTTTTGCAACTTACACAGCAAGGCCGAGTATATTGTTATTCTTAATTTGCTACTCTAATATTCACATATAAGAACTGGAGCATCAACATGCCGACGATACATTTTTTTAAAGAATATGAGTGACGATTGAGTACACAGTCTGCCTAATGGTCAGCCCTGAAGGCTAAAATGAAATGCCTCGATTCCAGTAAAAAAGGTTTCCGGTTCTCTAAACTCAGCATACGAAACACAGCAGCTGTTGGCGACGCTAGATAAACATCTCATTAAATCATTCATTGTTTCTTAAGACTGATGTCAAATTTATGTTAAATTTATAAAATGTTAATATCCGAAAGAAATAAAGATATTTGTACCAACTTAAAGTAATACATTACGTATCCATCGGCTATTTAATGTGAATTAAAGGATTAAGAGCATTTTAATTTGTTTTATATTATACATTAGGAATGGGATGTATCAATAATAGGTTAGATAAAGAAAATTTGATGTTAGAGTGAAATGGTCTGTACATCCAACCGGGATAAGTATAAATATAAGGATGGCACAACCTGCTATTGATCCCGAGGGTCGTATAAAAATAGTATATCAACTCACATTACGAGTATTTAGCGACACCTAAAAACGCAAGACCGAACCGTTAGGTACTTAAGAATAGTAAAGTAATATATTTTATTAGAATATGAAAATGCATTTAATTAAATGTTTTGGATTTATTCTGTACAATAATAAGATGAGAAAAATATTTATACGGTTTAATTTTAGTAATAAGATTAAAAAAATAAAATAGAATTGTATAAGAAAATTAAAGTTTTAATTGTGCTTAAAAGTTTTAATTCTCTGATTAAACTGAAAATTATTGATTAAATTGACTCAATGTGGCTTTGCGCGCGCGGTTCTCTTTTTGGTGTAGCTTTCGGGGGTTGGTTAGTAAGTCACGCAATTTGCAATTCGTTCTTGAAGTTCGGGACTAGCTGGTTTCCAGTTATAAATCAAGAAAGAAAACGAAATTAGGGAAACGGTACTGTCCGCAGCACGGACCGAAATTCCGTGTTACAACAGATCCCATCCGCAGAGATCGTGATACTTGGTGATTACGCTGAATGCCTTGGTTCTCGTTTAACCGATCATGCCGATAGATCTGTTTATGACTGCTTTGGCTTATGGTCTGACACAACTGGTTACCTCGCCTACGCGGATCCCAGATGTGGAAGACCATGTACCTTCCCTGTTGGACCCTCTGCTGATCTCTCGTCCGGACAGATATCACGTCTCCGTCGATGCTTCTCTTGGCTCCTTGGACCATTGTCTGATCCAGAGTACTTTGCCACACACGCTCTCATCGCGGTTGCGTACTGCAGGTTGCCGCCGTGTTTGGCATTATAGCTCAGCAGATTGGGACGAGTTGCGATCTTTTTGTGCATCCTAACCTTGGAGGCGGGTTTGCTTCTCGCCGGATGAACCCAGCGTCGTTGCTGATTCTGTCACTGATGTGGTACAGGGAATGTAACTTTTTATACCATCATCTGTGGTACCTATCGGAGGCAGAACCCAGCCTTGGTTTGTTCGCTCCTGCAAAATTGCACTACGTTATAAGCAGGAGTGCTACCCGGCCTGGGCTCGCCATTCGACGTCTTGGGATGCAAACACCAGCGTTCTTTAAAAGAAGTACAATTCTGCCTCCAGGTCCTTCAAAAGTATCATTGTCAAGCCAAGGTCGAGGCACATCAGCAGAATTGGCGAGAAACTAGTTCGTCTTCCTTCGGGAATACGTGCATTCTGGTCTCCCGCCAAGGCCGCCCAAAGAAACTTCTGTCGGCCATCTCTCCCATCTCTGCACATGGAGTACGACTCACTGGCCAATGGCCCATGCCGCAAAGGACAAAGCCGGTCTGCTGGGCTCTCTCTTTGCATCCAACTCGACTGTTAATGACGGGGGGAACACACCGCCAACCATTCCGCGGAGTGAGTGCTCCATGCAGGATTTCCTGTTTACCCAACGCTCAGTGCGCAAAACTCGCGATACTATCCATACCATCTGGATGACTGGCGGTCCACCACCGTGCGATTTAAAAGAATTTTTCTTCCTCGCACAACTTCCTTGTAGAACCACCAGAGATTTTTCCGGACCGATACGACTTAGGGACCTTCTAGAAAAGAGCCTACTTCTTTTTTAAAGGCCGGTAACGCATTTGCAATTCCCCTGGTGTTGCGGTGTTCATGGGCGGTGGTAATCACTTACCATCAGGCGAGCCGTATGCTCGTTTGCCCCCTCTCCTATAATAAAAAGTAAAGTGAAAGTTCTGAAAGTTCAGTATTGCATTTCCGAGGGGCATTTATGAAAAATTGTTTCTTTTTTTATTTGACTACTCCTTCAGTGTCCACCCTAAAGGTGGGGAAGTAAGGGAAAATAGAGTGCACAAAGTACATGACTGGCTTCAAGTCCTGGACCATTCCTTAAGGACCCTTAATCTTAGTCGTCAATCCCCTTTCTTTTAAAAAAAGGGGTCGTCGTACGGAGTCGAACATCTATAGTCGCGCCCACCTCGTTGCCCCGAACCCAAAGTTGTCCTTGATAGGAGGCGCAAGACCCGTTGTTGGTAGGACCTTCGTGGCCGGCTTAAGGAGCCAGCCGAAGCAAGAGGCCCAAACACCATTTCCCGTTTGGTCGTTAGGAGCCGAGTCAAGGCGGGATAGAAGGCCAGTATTGACAGAGTAAGACGACAATCCGTTTAAATAGCGTTTAGCTTCAATTTTACGTATTCTGTGAGAGCGTAGTCCTTCCCCGGTCGAGCCGACCCATTCGTGATACAAGCAAAATACAGCTGCGGCTTGGCTCTGCCGCAAATTTTTGAAGATTACTTTCAAATGTCGAATATACACCACACTGATACCAACAATATTCGAATAAAATAGAATCATTTTTATTCAATATAGATTACATGTAATTCTTATTGAATTTCATTTTTTACTTTTACCACCAGTTCGGAAAAAAAATCAACTGTAATTCAAAGAAAAACAGTGGATTCAACAACGCCCAGCTCCTCCCCATTTAACAGCACACTGGTTAACATTGTGTGTCGTGGTTATAGCACATTTCGTTTTATTACCGTTTAAAAGCAAATTATTGACATCAAATCAGTGTACTTTTTTTAATATAACTTTATTCACTAAGTCATATTTTAATAACTGTCTTTTAAGTCGGAAAATCAACGAAGTATCATCGGCAAATAAAACCATATCATGGTTATTACTTACCAGTTACTTGTGTACTACAGTGGACTTGTGAAAAGCTGTAATGACGATGATGATGATGTAATAACCGAACCGAATGCTGTATAACGAAAGTGATAGAAGAAAGAAGAGTAAATGTGTAAAACTATGCGAATGTTAAGGTGGATGTGCTGGATGACGAAAATAAAGTCAAAAATGAATGAACGAAATAATTGGGAAGTAGTAGGCTAGCATTAAATGGGTATATGAAATAAAGTGAAGTTAACAAGAAGAATTATGGCTGTAAAATTGAATGCACGCTCTTATACTTCGGCCGTAGTTTTTATCGAATACCGATTCCAGACGAGAAATCAATGCTATGGCGTGGCTAGCGCACTGTTGTAACTTAAACCTCACAGAACATATATGGGATACGCTTGGAAGACAAACTAAGAAAAGATATCTGGCACCACTAATTTGAGAGATCTTAAAAACTCATTACAGGAAATGTGAACGCTATATCTGAAGATTTTATTGATAACTTGATTACGAGTATGCCATGGAGCCTGAAAGCATTTCGAAGAGGGGCAACAATACTCATTACAGCATTTCCTGACTAATTACAGCGTTATGAAAAAAATTAATGAACTGTTAAGTACAAAATTGTTTCACTCCTGTATGTTTGTTTCTTTTTTTATTAATTTGGTACATATTTCATTTAACCGTTTGTTTACTAGATGTTTGTAATTATAAATTAGCGAATAATTAGACCTTTAACAAAACGAGTATGCGTATATTTAAACGGGTGCACTACCGGTAATTTTTATTAAATGTTACTGTATTTATACGACAAAGTCACCTTTTTATTTACACAATTAAAATGAGACTCTTCAACGTGAGCACCTAAAAATTTCTATCCTTAAGCGACTATTACTTAATAATCTTCAAATTTCTCTCCTCTTAGATACTCTTTCCGTTTTAAAAAGAGATAGGAATCTCTAGGTCCTGCAAGTGAAGTGAAGAAGTAGTAGAGAACCAAAATGGTTTTTACTAGAAATGAGGCGTTTCCACTTAGTCCTCAGAAGTGACAAGGCATCTGCATTTTGATTCTTAGATATATCGATGTCTACGAGGTACAGGATCCACTTTCTTTTTACTATTTCTCGGCTATTAAAAAGTTCCTGAAAAGAGAGCCGATAATTTTACTGGCAAAAAGGACTGATTTTCCTTAAAGTTGAAACTAATAGAGCAAAGTCTTATTTAAACACTTTTTTCGGTTACTGCTGTCGTAAGACGTTCCGAACTAGAGCGAATACTAATCTAAAATAAAAATAGCTATTATCAATTTTATCGCTTATATATCAACTTTTTGTTAAAGAATAAGGGTGACAAATGAGCACAGAGTTCACCTGATGGTAAGTGAATGCTGTGGCCCATGGTAATCTACATTAATTCTCGATTAAGAATCAAAACGCAGACGCCTTGTCACCCCTGAGAACTAAGTTGGAATGCCTCGTTTCTACTAAAAAGGGTCTCCGGCTCACTATACTCACAAAACGAAACACAGCAGTATTAAGCTGCTATTTTATGCCGGTATTCTGTGAAAGCGTGGTCCTTCCCCGGTCGAGCCGAGCCATTCGTGCTACAACTATAATATAGCCGCAGCGTAGCTCTACCACGTATATACCACGTATACGTGTAACTTATTTTATATTCCCGATCTTACGATAAATTTAAACCACCAATGTTCACAGGGGGACTGAGGTGTTCGACGTCGTAATATCATAGTTAACCATTTCTCGTCATTTTTTACCTTTATTAACCTCAAAAATCTAAAAAGCATCTGACCTGGAAAGAACTACACACCGATTAAACAAACTACTGACAAAACTTATTTAAGAAACAGCTTGGAAGCGACCATCTCATTTACAGGCGTATTCTGTACATTAACCATGTATTTCTTTTATTATAATAACCTTTTTTATCATTACATCCAGTAGAAACCCACTGAGGAACATAGGACTCCCCCATAGATTGACCCACAGGAAGGATTTAGCCATAGTTGCCACGCTTGGCTGGCGAGTTAGCAACCGCAGTTTTTTTTTTGAGTTTTTAACAGGAAGATGCTGCCGCCTATTTTTTGCTTAAGTTTTTTTTTATACAGAAGAAGGGGCAAACAAGCTTGCTGCTCACCTGATAGTAAGTGACTACCGCCGCACAACCGCAACAGCAGGGGAATTGCAGGTGCGTTGCCGGCCTTTTAGAAAGGAGTAATCTCTTTTCTTGAAGGTCCCTAAGTCGTATCGGTCCGGAATAGTCGCCGGTGTTAAACAATTCCCTATGTCGCCTCTTACGATACCAACGGGATGATATAGTATACTATAGTGGATAATGGTAATGGTGTAGTATAGTGGATATTCTTACTCAGCTGATACAATTTTCTAGAACTTTATTGTAACACGTTTACGTTGCCCCGTGAATAAATGAGTGTCTCTACGAAGTCGAGAAACTAGTATTACTAGCTTGCGTTTGTTCGAGGCGGGGATTCTCTTGAACCGCCATCACACACTCAAACTTAAATAATTGTTAAATTTAATTAATTTACTAAATTTATAGATTTATTTTTAGGGTTCAGTTACACAGTATGAAGAAACTAAGCCGTCCGTCCCGTCCCATTTGTCCTTGTGTTTTGTAAGTGGTGGGGCCATGCTGCAGTTGTATTACGGTAATAACACGAATGGTTCAGCTCGACTAGCTAACGACCAAGCTCTCTCTATCGTATGGTGAGGCTAGTTAACCGAAGATCCTTTTTACTGGAAATGAGGCATAGTATCTTAATCGTCAGGTGTAACAGCGCAACTGCATTTTGATTCCCAATCGAGGATAGGTGTGGATGTCTATGGGCTTAAGTTTCCACTTACCACCGCTTAACCTCCGTTAACCACCAGCGTGCACGTGCGTCTGTCACTTTTATTCTTGAAATTAAAAATATTATAATCCGTTTACAGAATTTTTAGTTTCATTTTCTAAGTCCGTCTTAAATATCAATTCGAATATGCGATGTCAACCATCCCACGATGCTTACGATGCTGAAAATGGATTTTCAGCATAAACGCGATTGAGCGAGGGTTAAATAATAACAATGAAAAATCAAGGCGCCAGTCATAATTTTCGTAAACAAGTTGTTGTCACTTACACACGTTATGATCTTCCTAAGAATCTAATATATCTATCGCTATCTAAAATGTTACTATTATCGGGATAACATCTTTATTTTAGTCTTTTTATATATCTTAATATATTATCACTCGTTTGACCAATGTTTTCTATTTACACTGACGTCTTTACAAAGAAAAACAACAGAAATGTTCCACAAACTTTGTATCACCAAAAGGTTAATATGGGAGTAAAGTAAGAGATATACCTACTATACTCTTCTATGCACGTATTCTTTATTAGCTAATTATCGAACGTTGTTTTAGCGATCGATTTATAGCCCGATACTCACTTAAAAATTCTGCATGTAAATGTTTTATGTAATTGTAGGTTATCAAAGTCTGCTTAGGAAAAAGAAAAAAATATTTTTTATATAAATGAGGTCCATCCTATGGTATTTGGAAGCTGTGATTCATAATCCATTAATTTAAAATCGGAATTCAGATGTGTTGACGTGGTTGAACCCCGACGACTAATAGTTATTGCAACGTTTTTTAAAAAAGGGTCCCTGTAGGTATCAAAAACCACACTGAATAATAATACAGGCAAATTAGGTTTATATCGTAGACCTATTCAGTCGACTATTAATTCAATTTTAGCTTTATGAATTAAAAAAATATATATCATCATTAACATGTAAAAGAGAAAGTCCAAAGGGGTGACAGTATTATCTTTGTTCGGCATGTAACAATTGGTAGAAAACGGAACCTATAAGTTTCGGAAGAAAAAAGGACGTAAAATATAATCTAAATAAATTTGTTAATAATATATATATATA
>DWHP01007339.1:0-10996 GCA_018247895.1 Parnassius honrathi
GTAGTAGGTACAATCGTATATTTTCTCTTTTTTTTGTAATTAATTGTACTTTTGTAGGTGATGGTGCATAATAATATATAGTTTTGAGAGCGTGTACTCGCCGGCAAACTGATTGCAGTTTGGCTAGAGAATATTAAAAATAATGTACTTACCTTTGCATGAATAAATAAAAAAAATAACACATTGATAGCTTAAGAATTTTTGTTTCATTTTCAGGGTGATAGCGGTGGTCCTTTGGTACACAAAGAAAGATTAGCTGGAGTTGTCTCATGGGGCTTAGGATGTGCAAGACCTAACTTCCCTGGAGTATACGCTAAGGTTTCAGCACTAAGGAACTGGACGGATGAAAGTATTGCTGATCGAAGGCAGAAACATTTATTTAGGCCCGTGTAATTGTGTAATATTTAAAATTTATTTTGTAAAGAGAACTTGGCTATCGTGCGTTACTTATTTTTTACCAATACCATTTACCATTTAATAAATAGTTTTAATAAATTAATAATTCTTTTATTCAAATATAGACCATTTTGTAAGATTCTTACCCAAAATATAAAAAAATTGTAGTGGAGTAAGAGAATTATCCGACAAAAGGGACATCTTAAGATTACTTTTAAAACACTGCTCAGACGATTCTTTGGCTTACGATACATACCTTGGTCAAAGACACGAGGTGTCTTGTACGTGATACGTGTCAACCAAATGTATTTAACTAGCAAATTTGAAGGAGACATATATAAAATACATACCATTTCCAGGTTATACTGATATACAAGATGTTAAATAAATCCGATGTAAAAATACTTCGTAACTTCATATTTTCATGTGGATTCCGCAATGATTGCAGTCGTGAGCCATCATTCATTATAGCCTATCAAAAGTCCACCACGTACTTAGACCTCTGCCATAAATTACCTTATGGGTTGGGAACTGCAGTTTTTTTTAAATATTTTAGTTGTAAATAAAAAGACACTGCTGCCTATTTTATAGTTTTTTCCCTCTGTCACATCTTACGATACCCTTGGGCCGATATATAGTGGATATTTTTAATTTCCGTAAAAGTATTTTGTGGTTTCATATGCTTGATGAGTTAATCCATAATATAGTGGAACTCTTTTTCTACGTAGTAGTTCGACTGAGTAGGTACCTCCCTCTTACATATTTCCGCCAAGCAGCAATGCTTAAAATAGAGAGACCTAACTTTTAATTCAAACCATTCACTAATTTAGTATATTTGGCCTAAAAAATCAAAAACACTCCAGGTGATAGGATTAAATTTATAGCTATGATTCTGCCTAGATAAGTACCAATCTCTTATCCACCTCTGTCAATTATTATCGGTAAATCTAAAGGAGAAATGTAATACATACTTTGAATCATAATATATAATGATATTTGTTACGGCCCTCAGTTGCCCCGACAGAAGTCGACTGGGCTAGGGCCCATCAGTAACCCAACACGACGGGCAACCAGAGGGTATAAGCAAACAAAAACTTACCGAGTTCCGGAGGTAGGGTCGACCACCAGGTACCGTCAGGGACGTCACCGATGTAATCGGTCAGCAGACCTACATGCGTTGCCCTGCTCCACAAGATGCAATCACTCCAGTGGGCTTTCACCGTTATCCGAACTCAAGTCTAACGTCCCTCAGCACAAAACTATAATCGAAGAGGAACGCGATCTCGTCCCGGGTCACAAAGTTTTAGCGTTCCACCCGACAAGCAAAATTCCTTCCAAAATACCACCCAAGTAACTCGTCGAAGCAAATTAATGGCAATCGAAGTTAAATTAATCACTCAAAATGAAGGAAAACCTCTTTGTCACGTATACGAATGAAATAAGACAACGCAAAAGAGGAGAAGAGTCTTAATGCTACCTAACGATTTTAACGTAACTTCCCGACATCTAACCGACACGGCCATCGCGGAAAATAGGTTGTTCCAGACTGAGACTGCACGGCCGCAGCTTGTCAAACAAAAAAACCGTCAAACAGTTTATCGCCCTAGACGAGCGTTTTTGCAAGTTCAAGTTGTAACGGTTTGGCCTAAACAGGTATTGTAACAGTTTTATCAGCATTGACTAATAAACTGCTATCCTTTATTTAATGTCTGGGCTCTTTGTATGATTAATGATAAAAGACTTCGGCAAAAGTCCTACGGATTGATCACAAGGTCATCAGCATAACCTAGTGACAATGCGGAGGTTTGCCATTGTGTACAATTGTTGGTCAACCATAAGAGTACAAAGAAGGGGTGGCAAAACACCTCCTCGTGAACAGCGTCTTGTGGTTGCAAGCGGTATCGAAGTTTGAAACAGCGCAATTTTCGCCTTTCTGTTTGAGAGTATCGACTTCACCCACCTGATGGTTGTGGAGTCAACATTTTTAGATGTCAAACCCCCAAACAGCAGTTATTTGAGGCTGTTGATGAAGGTGCCTTCAATATCACAAAAACCTATTTCTCTATTCTCCGGCCCTTTTTCGACCCCGTCAATAACACTGATCACGGCTGTTTCTGCGGTAAGCATACTGATAGTAATGTATGTATGTCTCATAGCTAGAGCTACATCCCTAATATATTTATTTTCCAATGTTTTAAGATGAAAGGAAGACAGGCTTATAGGTCTAAAGGACTTTGTTAAAGCATAGTCCTTCCTACCAGATTTAGGTATAAATTAAAAAATTACAAGTGTCAATTGGTTCTGAAATATGTGCTCATGCTAAACTTACTCTGAAGATTTTCACCGGGTAGGGAAGAAGGATATCGATACCCCTCTGTAGTTGGATGGAAATTATTCCATTCTCCCCGCTTGTCTTATATTTAAAGGAGTCAACAGCTCACTGGACCCGGTTTGGCCTTTTTATTTTTGCAGCCGTATACTAGTCCTCATTACAAGATCTTCGTAGGGCTCCGAAAGAATTCAAGGCTAGCGTAAAATAGCGGCGTAATGCTGCTGTGTTTCGTATGGTTTGCAGAGAACCGGAGACTCGTTTTACTGGAATCGAAGCATTCTGTCTTAGACCTCAACGTTGACAACGCATCCGCATTTTGATTCTTAATCGAGGTTAAGTGTCTGTGGGCCACAACATCCGCTTACCATCAGGTGGACTGTGTGCTCGTTGGTCACCCTCATCCTTTAAGATAAGGCATAAGTCTTATGTGACCCAGGGAAATGGGTTAACGCTAGTAACTCCAAAGTTTCTGTTTCACTAGTAGTGAAGTTATCATCAGGCTTTTTAAGAAGCCTGATTGTATTAGGTTTAACTTTCGATAGCATTTTGTGTAGTGTTGCACTACGAGGCAAATACTCAACTTCCTCGCCTTCCTCCACGATGTTCTCTTAGCTTTCTTAATTTCTTTATAATATTTGATTAGGGCTGCACTATAAATATCCAACTTTTGGTTCTTTTTAGCCCTATTGAATAGTTTTCTGGCCCTTTCTCCAAGCTCATTTAGCTTAGGGTTTCACTAAGGAACTCTTCATGTTGTTGTCTTGTTTTTGACGGGACAACTGTTATAAAATCTTTACGGATCTCTACGTTTACTGTCTCCGCCGCTAACTCCAGAACTTCAATCGTTTTGATACTTTTAGGAAATTTCCTAAATTCCTACTTAGGTTATCTCTAACATCCCAAGAGATCACTTTTGAATAATAATAATGTGTTTGTGATCAGACATCGAGTTTTCACTACTTACATGCTCAGTTATCTGTCTGGATATGTTATTGGTAGCAGAGGTTATATCTAACACTTCTTGCCTAACACGCGTTTCAAAGATTGGTGTACAACCAAAGTTAAGGCGTACCAGGCGATTGAAAATAAAAAAGTCAAGAAAGAAAATAACTCACCTCTTTCGTTGATGTTAGTCCTTCTTTAGGCACTGTTTTGAGCATTAGCAACACATCCCACCAGAAGTTTGGCGTTGTGGGTTGTAGGTAATATTGGACTTGACTTTTTTTGGTTGTAAATTTATAGTTATATCGGGAATGTCAGTATTAACGTAATTTACATATCTATTTAGAAGTGTTCTTAAAAAAGGGATCTTATTATATTGTGTAGTTGTATTCATTAACTTTTTATGGTTTTACAACATGTCTACCACTAGTTCTGTAAGTCAACCTGATGATAAATGGATACTGTGACCTACATAACTATCCTCGATTAGGAATCTAAATGTTTTAAAATTTGTCACTCCTGGGAACTAAGATGGATTGCCTCGTTAGTTAAAAGGATCTCCGGTTCTCCACAATTAACATTCAAAACACAGAAGCACTTAGTTGCTATTTACGTTGGTATTCAGTGAGAGCGTGGTCCTTCCCCGGTCGAGCTGACACATTTGTACTACACGTAAAGATATCTAAAATAAATGCCAGCATAGAATTATGTCCAGAAAAAGTATAGAGCTGCAACAAAACTACAGATACAATTTGCATAAGGTACTTTTGCAAAAAAAAACTCCCATATTATGGTATAATAAAAATATTCTCAAATCAATATGAGACTTTCGACTGTTTAAGTTTAAATAGAAATTGTTTCTAAGTCGTAAATGATTTAAATTGAATTATAGCTAATAGGCTGATTCGATATTTTGATTAAAAAATTATTTGCTACGTTGATATGAAATTCTGATCAATATTTGACCTTTACAAATTAATTTAATTTATATAACGTACGTATAATCACGTTTAGTCCGGTCAAATTAAACCAGAAAATAAGAGTGAAGAAAGATAAAGTTACAACAAGTTGGTAATCAGTGAAATTGTTTAAAATATAATTATAAATAAAATTTTGAAGTTCCTCACCATTCCTGTGTATGGAATTTTTTTTACTCAAAGTCAAAAGTCAAAAAATGAGTTTTCCGCGATTTTCAGCAAAACGGTAAGTTTCATCTAAAAATAGTTCAGACAAAGTTGTAGATCATAAAATTATCTACGAAATATGTATCAATACTTCTTTCCTACGAGTTACCGCTTCTGAGATATTACGATTCAAAAAGTTGTAAAACATTTTGAACAATTTTACCGATTATCAGCTTGTTTTAACTTTATGTGTGATACATAAAGTTAAAACAAGCTGATAATCGGTAAAATAGTCAATCTAGAGATTCGAAAAAGAGATTCAAAAAGTTGTAAAAGTTGTAAAAAAATTGATAAATTGTATTTTGAACAATTTATCAATTTTTTTAGGGAAAAAGTGATTAAAACTTTGATGAAAGAATCGACATCTGTCGGCGTGGTCGTGGTGGACATTTGCCAGATATCATTTTTCATTCATAATTGCCAAACTTTTCTCTTCGTAATACAATAAAAATTTGAATCATCTTCATCTAAACTCTTTGTTTTATTTTGTTTTAGAAAACAAAGTTCTTGTTGAAAAACCCGTTAGGTATCTCAAACTTACACCAGAAATAAGTGGCAGCCAAATATAAAATTACTATGAAAAGAAGATGAGTTTTAGTTCCTTTTTATAGAGGGCGTACACATTAGAAGCAATAAAAGCTAAATATCTATTTGCGGTTCGAAATGCAACTGAGAAATAATGGACAGAGTTTAAAACGGAATCCGAAGATTGCCCGATTGGAAGCCGAGAGAGCACGAAGCTCGAGCATTAAGAGTGAATATCTCACGTTCGTGGTTCACTAATCACGACGTGGAAATATTAAGGACGCTAATATCTTGTACACATTTACATAACATGCAATAAATCTCTATGTGCGCGGGCGCAACCGACGGCGCCGTTGATAAATTCTTATTTGAACTTTTTGATGGTCTATTTCGAAGCAACAGTGTACCGACTCAATCTTGAAGCGGTTAGTCGTAATTTTCCTACAGTTAGCTAGACTGACAGATATATACTACATATAACATATATACACTTGAGAGATCGATCGATTACTTATTCACTATTAAATATTTTAGTATCCAATACTTAACACTAAAACTAGTCAAATATCGGATTCTCGATATATCCATAAATAAACGTATATGTTAAACTTCGATATTAAATACATATTTATAATGATCGATATGTCGAATCCACTATTTTAAAAATTATCAACAGTTTTAGTTTGGACTGATCAGTTGGAATCATCAGTTTAACTGACCGTGTGTGGCGACCATAAGAGTGAAAGAACAGAGTGTACCTGTGCTCGCACATACACTCAGGCACTATAATCCTGACCTTCGCAGGTGGCGTTGGGACAGCGACAGAAAAATTAGGTCTAGAGGATGTTATTTATTATGGTCTTTAACAAAAAATTTAATATATACTTAAATGCAGGTTTGTAATAAACTGATCAATAATCTCGACGTATAAGTTGGATCGAGAATTCAGCATAGGAATGAGGCAGTTTTCATTGACTTATCTAGACAACTAACAGCGTTCTGTAACTATTTGCTAACTTTGAAATTGATGTTTAACCGGATGCTTTAACCTACCAGTAAACAACTAATAGTAGGTAAAACTTATATAAAAAAAAAGGTATGCGTAACGGTTTCGGTGCTACAAAGAAATGTAAAGAGGAGTATTTATAGCAAATTGTTTCTACACGTACCCATCTCACGCGGTGCGGATGCAAATGGGTGGACAAGGCTCCTGCAAGAGCGGCAAATCTGGAAATATTTGTAAATTGTGGTTCTGGAGATGGTGAGCAGCATTACCAATGAGAGTATCGGTTCTGCGCGCACAGCTTGCCTGATTCGTGTTAAGTTAGGGTAAAACTTTCAGATCTCTCTCTCTCTCTCTCTCTCTCTCTCTCTCTCTCTCTCTCTCTCTCAGAACTTTTAGATAGAAGGGCTTTATATCTCGATCATAATACGAAATCCACACAACGCATCAAAAATCCAATCATAAACATTGGTCTCCTTCATGGAATGCCTCATATTGGCCACACTTGGCAGTTTCGTTGGCAACCTTCGTTTTGACCACGGTATCATATGGGGTAGTGGATTACAATACACGGTAATATATCCAAAAGGGGATTCTAAAGGTCTCTTAAGAAGAAATAGTGCACTTATGTTATAAAATAAACAAAACTGTAAATGTTATACTTCACGACGTACTAAGCGAGTTGACTGTAGGCTTCATAATAAATTATGTATGTATATTGTATGCTCGAAAATCAAACAACGTCCGTCATGGCTTTTAATTCTCGATAAGTAGCATTTTTTATAGAATAAGTGTGACTAACGAGCATACAGTCTACCAGATGGTAAGTGGTTGCTGTGGCCCATAGATATCTACATCTACCCTCGATTACAAATCAAAATTGACTGAGGACGGAGGACTGAGATGGAATGCCTCATTACCAGTAAAAGGGCCTGCGGTTCTTTACACTCACCATAAGAAACACGCAGCATTAAGCTGCTATTTTACGCTGATATTCTGTGACAGCGTGATCCTTCACCGGTCGTACCCATTCGTGCTACAATCATACTACTTATATAGCTTAATTATAATATAGCTATAATTAACACAAACTCTCACACCTGAAGATCCTGACACACCTACCCTTTTAACTCTATATCTACGGTTAAGGGTAGTCTTAATTTTGCCTCTCTTAATACGTTTGGTAGAAAGTTTCTCGAGATTTATATAGTCCACGTAAAAGTATGGTGTTACGGCCTTCTCCATAGATTACCTCATAAGGGCGATATTTGCCATAGTTATCACGTTTGGCGAGCGGGTTGGCAGCTGCAGTTTTTTTATTTATTAATCGTTACTAGTAAGACGCCGATGCCCATCTTCTGGTTTATTTTCCTCTATCGCCTTTGACCACACACCCACGAGACGACATAGGGTAATGGATACTGACCACTTCACTATGACATTGTAAGAATATCCACAAACGCATATTGTCTCATAATTTGCCATCAGTAACTTGCATATCAGAAATGTTTTACACAAATATTTGTTATGCTACAATATACGCGGCTTGCTCAATTAGTTCTCGAGTTGCTCACTAAAACTTCAACAGCAATACGAATTTTGAAGAGGCAGAACAGCAGCGATAGTGATTTTACCTAATTTTGAAATCTAACAACACGAAAGAAATTCATTATCTACTTGAAGAACTTGGGCTTACCATTTTAGCATGTCAACGAGATACTATTCTGAGAATCAGAAATCAGTGAGAATATCAATAAACAAAATAGGGACCAAAATCGTAAATTATATTGTAACTGCTTTTGACAGCACGACGAAATGTTACATTATTGGTAATAGAACTGAATTTCGTCGCATATAACTATTGTTATTGCTCGGACCGTCTTCGAAAATCAATGAAAATGGATTCTTTACTCATTATGACTACTTCAAACTGCTCTTATATGATTATGCCCGCTCTAAGATCTGATCCTAGAAATCTAGAAGTCTCTTTATGCATAAGCGCTGAACATAGCATAATTCAATCATTACTCTACTGCAGTTAGAGATATGTACTACTGTGTGAGAATATTGTTTGAAATATTTACGTACTTTAAATTAAAAAAAAACTTTATTCATTTAATTTTAGAATTCCGATGGCTGTAAGTGAACTTGAGCGATGAATAATAATGGGAAGATATGCTCCGTTCCTAAGTCAATTCCAACTACAATTATATCGCGCCATGTAAAACCGGTAATAATTTAAAGAGTATCGCCCAATAAATGATGTCATAAATTAAAATTAATAATACGCACGCCCAAAGTAACGGCATCATGTGCGGAAAGCTAATTGAATATTAATTTCACAATAAATCTGGCCGAGTCAGTCTCTACACACACGCTTCTTAATTTATAAGTTTTACGTAAGTGATAAGTATTTATAATTAATATGAATAAAATCATTTCGTTGCAGTTATTATTGTAAAAGCTTAAAAATAAATATTTAAAAATAAAAAATATCACGTAAACTAAGCATTATTTGAAATTGAAAAATAAAATACAGGACATTCATCATAAATGTTTTGTTAAAGGCACAAATTAATAATTGTTGTGATATCAAAAAAAAAAAAGTTAAATGTTGGCATATTGAAATTCATCTCTTAATGTTGCGAGAAGTATTCCATTATAGCCTCGTACGGTGACCATAACAGGCATCTTCCGTTTCTTGTAATTTATTACTCTACTTATCTCGAGCACGGTCTGGTCACTGCGCACAAACAAACGTTAAAGGACCAGACAATACGACAAATCGATCGTTTACAGAACACTACCCGCCCGTGGTAGGCCGGGCTAGTCCATGCAAATTGCAAGCTTTTTTCTATGAAACGGTCATTATCACTTTCTTTTAGAATAAGTAAAAGTGCGGAGACGTTCTTTGACGTCCATTAGTATATTAATTGCTGTGCCTTTATAATAATGAAAGTTATTTAGATTTTCTGTATTGTTCTAACAATGGAACTGTTTAGAAAAAAATTCTTCAATACAAGTTGACCTTGCCCGATAATGCACGCAAGCTAACAGTCATGAGGTTTGCAACATTTGGTTACTTTCGCATAGACTCATGATTTATTGTTTGTGGAAAAAGCGCTTTGTTATGTTGAAGCTTGAAACCGCGTTGTTTTTAAAATACCGCTTGCTGTGAATTTATAGCAGGGTTAAAATTCAAAAAGCGATGCAAAAACATTCCAAGAATCTACCACAGAAATTTAATGAAAGCATTATGTGTTTACTGAAGCGGTATTGTATATAAATGAAGAGGGTATAAGCGTTGGATGTAAAGACCTCAACGTTCCTACGAATGTAAATGTACTTTACAATAAGCCAGAAATAGACCATGATATCATAATACCTACTCGCACAACCGTTTTAAGCCTTAGTGTACTGCCTCTCAGTTGTAATACGTAAAATGTATTAAATTGAAAGGCGGTTGAAATTGAAGTCTTATTTTAATTTTGACTTAAAATCGCCTTTTTGATTGAACGTTTTCTGGCGCAAATATGACACACCGCATGTGAAAACATAAATTTGAATGAAATAGTTACGTCGATATGTCAGCGAGTTGGGAAAGAAACTGCTATCGTTTATCAATTTCAAGCATTAATCTAAGACTAGATAAAGGCCACTACACGGCAACCGGTGCCTTGCCGAAAGAAATCTCCATACAAAACATTACTCGACTGTGTTGAGCGATTTATGCGACGGCCCGTGGCCTGCGGAGCACAGAGCGCTCCTTATTGTATATTATTGTAGTGACACGGACTAATTTGTTAGCCGACTGATGAGTAGAGATGTACTACATTAACGAAATATCTATGATCCTGCTCGTAACTATGGGCTGATCGTATAATAAAGAGAATTCTTTCTTTCGTTCCTTTCAGTCCACTTTTGAACATTAGCCTCTCATACAGAATGTTTCATGTTAGTTGCTGAAAACTGCAATTTTATTATTTTGAGTAGCTATTTGGAATACGCTACTGCCCACCACTTGTTTCCTTCACCCACGATACAGGTGGTCACGCCGCCTCTACATAGTGCTTTAATTTTGAAGTATACGTCAAGAACAACGTAGTACATTTGTAAGATTAAAGAAAATATTCAATAATTTATAATTTTCTAGTAGCATACGGCTCTGGTACTATTTAAACCCATGAGTCTAAAAGATTGCTGGTGATGACGATGAAGAAAATTTAAATAGCATTATAATTTAATTTCCATAACTACATCTACAATACTTATAAATTTAACGTCAAGTTAATTACAATACATATAAAGTATATTCATTACTATATTTAATTGAGTGTAACCAAATCATGTCGATTAAATGGGACTCCTCATCTTAACGAGTGGATTTATTTAATCCGCCATCTTACAAGAGATGCGCTGGCGCTGTCACCTTCACTGACAGCAGTGTGCACGCGCGCTTCTCTTTAAAGTTTTAGACGGATTTAACGTAAAATAAAAACTTAAGTCTTAGAATAACAGGACTTTCATATTTGTTAAAAATTTATACGTGGTAGAGCCATGCTGCAGTTATATTAGAAGTATAGTTGTAGCACGAATGGGTCGGCTCGACCGGGG
>DWHP01007340.1:0-10996 GCA_018247895.1 Parnassius honrathi
CACCATAACTTTGATCTCAATCAACTTAATTTGCATTTCTCATCTTCGTCTTGCATTAACGATAAAGCAAAACATAAAAATTTGGATTCTCTTTCAAAAGCTCCCACTCCGGACACCTCTGATTTTAATTTTAGCCAATTTAAGAGTTGTGATGTTAAGAGAGCCATAATGTCCATCCATTCAAATTCGATTGGTACCGACTGCATTAATCGAAAAATGGTAATTGCAGATGCGTTGCCGGCCTTTTAGAAAGGAGTAAGCTCTTTTCTTGAAGGTCCTTTAGTCGTATCGTTCTGGAAAAATCACTGGTAGTTAACAATTCCACAGAGAAGTTAGACAAGGTGGAAAACTCAGGCTAAAAAAAAATCTCAAACTAGTAAAACGCAAAGTAGTGGACAGCCAAGCATCCAGATGGTGAGGATGGTAACGAGAGGTTTGACGCGTAGTGCGTTCATGAAAATTGGAGGCTAGACCTAATCCAAAGAATTCTTCAGAGCACTCCCCGTGATAGATACGATAGAAAACGCTAAGGGATTCAACGTCCACATGCAGCGCCATTGAATCGAGCCGATCGGGAAGCACTCGGTCGTCGACGATTCGAAATGCTCTGCGCTGGATGCGGTCAAGTGGAAGGAGCTGGCACAGAGGTGCCCCAGCCCAGAGATGGAAATAATATTCCATGTGCGGCTGAACCTGCGCCTTGTAAAGTTGCAGGTGGTGTGCCAGCATGAAATACTGTCCCACTCCGCTGAGCACGCCAAGCTTATTAGATGCCAATTTGGCCGTTTGAGCTGGCAGTTTTCAATGTACTCCATTATTTTGGAGAACATAGAGGTGATGGCAATTGACCTGTAGTTGGACGCGTCTAAGCGGTTGCCTTTTTTATTTTTGCCCGGTGCCAACTGCGGAGCACACGTCTTCAGCACAATGGGAGGGACTCCATCAGGCTTACTCGACTCGCTGACATCCAGGAAGAGGAGTACTTTGCGAACCAAGCGCTGTGTAAACCGTACATTAACTTTCATATCTCGATACTAAGTATTTTTAGGTGCCAATTTATTTGTGACGATCTCTTGAAGGGGTGATTCTACTGCTAAAATTCAACGCTATTGCCATAGGTACCCATGACCGATTCTCAAAAAAAAGAAGAACTTGAAAATAGTGTATTTGTGTAGCGGAGATTAAAAACGTTGCTTTTTTATTTTTTTAGTTATTATTTGTTATATCACTTGACTGGGGGTGGCCACGATTGCCTTGCTATAAGTAGTACATTTAATTTAAATATAATATAAGTATATATACACCTATAATCTTTTTCTCTTTTTAGATTTAGCGGTAGCTTATTTCAAGCTATTCTTCATTTACTAGCATTTCCTTCCGTTCATCATACATGCGATTCTTTATAATAAACAAAACATACAGCTTACAGAATATCTTTACAAAGCACACAAATGTTAAAAGACATTCCTAATATATGCCCAGCTGGACCCCAGTTTATTTGAAATTTCTATTTTAACTTTCAAAAGTAGTTGGATTATATTTTATGCCAAAAATTATCTGATTCTGTTGGAAACATACTGTCCAATTTTGAACATATTGTAAATATTGTCCACTTTCTAAGCTGTCGCAATTTATTGCATGACACTGAATGATTAAGCTGCTTAGCTGCTTTAGCCCTTACCCTTAGACTTATCGACTACAACCAGTGATTTCTCCAACCCGATACGACTGAGCAATCTTTAAAGAAAAGTGCCTACTCTTCTTTTAAAGGTCGGCAACGTACCTACTATTCCCCTGGTGTTGAAATTGTTCATGGGCTTTGGTAGTCACTTATCATCAAATAAGCCGCATGCTCGTTTACTCTCTCTTTTGTTAAAAAAAAACTTAAGGTTTGTTAACGAATATCTAAATACCTATCTAATTTTAGAAAAAGACTATAGCAAATAGATTTTGCATGTAAACAGGTAATCAACGGATCAGTAAGCTGAAGTGGCAATAAGCCATCCATATATAACTTGATGAACCGGCAACCTATAGGGAAGAAAGTTTCTCGAGTGGCAGCCTCGCATCCGTAAGCGAAATGTAATGGCGAACTGGTAAGGAATGCAGGAGGTCGACAGATCCAGGTACATGTTTTGTGACATTCCTTTGATGAGGACCATGTACGTACTGGACTGTAAATGGCTGTAATATATACGGGAATGTATACAGGGAAAAATACATATCATAGCTTTATCAAGGTTTAGTCACGAGCTTTTATTATGTTCTTTGTTCTTCTAATACTTCAGCACATAAAATTCGTAACGTTTGGCAGGTTAGGCTAAGAGTTTTGCACCTTGGACGCTGCTGATCGTCATCTTTAGGATTTTTCAGGTTTTTTTTATAATCGCTTTAATGACATGACATGAATTAGGTTGAATATTTCCCTTACGCAGTCACTACACGAATTAAAAATATACGGAGGTATATAATATTATTGGAGCACAAATAACTCTCAACGAAAAAAATTTACATGGCGTTCAATTAAAATTACTTTTAATTGTTTTTATTTTTATCTAATTAATACTTACTTACTTATATAATACTTATTGAATTTCCTATATTTAATTTACTACTGGCTCCAAAATACATCTGTCCTGGGAATAACCATCAAGAAATACAGCGTGTCATTTTTTTTAAAGAAGAGTTTACATCACATTTAACAACACAAAACAAATAAGGAATTGCTTGGTATGGATCATGTCATTTCTAGAGGTTATTATTAGCCATTAATTTAAAAGACACCTGTCATAAATCCCTTTACCCTGAGAACTTATATGGTACAATTTTGTTACCATTTAAAAGGGTCCGGTATTCGGTACTCCCGCACGAAACACAACAAAATTTTCTGTTATTTTACGTTTTTAATTCATGAGAGCGTGGTCATAATACAGATTCAGTGTGTACTCATTACACTAAGAGGATTTATCTTCTTTGCTTGATCCTTATCCCACTTCATAGATCATAGAACATTTTGTAACAAGGAAGTGTTTGAAGTTATAACTAGAAACAATCGTCGTCGTCTACTAGCACACCTTGGACTTAAGTTTCACATTAGCGAATTATCACAAACTATTTTACCGTTGTGTTCCAATTTAACACTCGAACGTATCCAATTTAGTAGTTCAAAGAAACTAAATACTTAGAATTCAAATAAAGCACTCGTAGATTCGAATATTCATATTTGTACGTAAAGTAATTACATAAATCGCGTTGTAATTACTGAAAGAAAATTTTAACACTTAGCTCTGACAGAAAAATATCTACTTTTTTAATTACATCGGGGCTTTCCATTTTAGTCCTCAGAGTAAACCTATCAACCTATCAACACATTTGCATTTCAGAAAGTTTTTCAGAGAGTTTTTTTCATTAGCCTGAGTTTTCCTCTTTGTCTTACTTCTCTGTGGAATTGTTAACCACCGGCGATTTTTCCGGAAAGATGCGACTAAGGGACCTTCAAGAAAAGGGCTTACTCCTTTCTAAAAGGCCGGTAACGCATCTGCAATTACCCTAGTGTTGCGGTTGTTCATGGGCGGCGGTAGTCATTTACCATCTGGTGAGCCGCATGCTCTTTGCCCCCTCTTCTGTAAAAAATATTAATTACCTACCAATAAGAAAGAAAATGGTTTATATGTAGGTATAATAAAAGATCGTCATAGGAGTAATAATTATAATCAGTATGAATGACTAGTTGCAGTCGGATTTCACTTATTACACGTCAAAGATTTGTGGTTACACAAAACCTTGGCTTTTTTACAATTACACCTGTTGTTTACACACTTTATTTTTTAATTATTTGCAGTTGAATTGCTTTGTTCTTTGCCAACAGAATGACGAACATTTAGCTGCTATGGTTCTGAATACTTAAGTTATTTTAAAAGAACAAATATTTCAATGAATCAACAAAATTAAGGAGATCAGAGCTAGTCATATTTTTGACATTTAGTCGTCCCTGATGTTTCTTGGTCATAAATGTAACATATCCATCATCATCGGCGTCTTTTTTTAAACAAAAAAAATCACGGCATCAACCATTAAATAAATAATTTATCTCTTCACTGTAAATTTTTGACAATATTTGTTAAACAAATTTAAAACTTTTATTATTTTTGTTTGAAATATTGCATGGTCATTTTTCAAAAATGTACATAATTTGCACAGTCATTCTTCATAATATTTATGACATATTTATATTTTAGATACGCTTAAGTTTTTTCTCAAATTATTATCCACTAATGTTTGTTTGTGTTGCATTCGCATTTAGTTATTTTTAAGTAGGTATTTAATTTAATTGATTTGTACTTTTGTAATATTTTTTGTCCTTCGTACTTTGTACTTTTGTAGTACAGGGTAGTACATAGTTGAACTTGATTATATATTTATGTATCTAACATCTATGTAATACATTTGATCCGCGAAATAAATAAGTAAATGAATGAAAATGAATGAATGAATACACGAATAATTTATTTTCTTTAAATCCATGTCATCCCCAAATAGTTAAAGCATAAAATCGGTACCATATTAAAGGGTCGTAAACGAAATACTTAAAGGATTTTGTTCAGATACCGGTCATTCATTTTTCTATTCTACGCAAGCCTATAAAAATGATGGTAATATTTCCCTAAGGGGTCACCTGACCTATATTCCCGACTGAACAACGATCCGTATTGACTTATGGATGACCTTCCCTTTTTACAAGCTTTAATAAATGTTTGCTTTGTGGTACAACAAAAATGTAAGAAATATTTCTTGTTTATATTGGAGTTTTTCTTATTCGAATAAAATAACTGTCAGTTCATCTGATGGCCTTTATTTTTTTTCTTTCATATCCTCTACACAAAATTTTGGCCACGGTGGCCAGTCTTAATGAAGACTAGCAAAAGCGCTGGACAAGCTTATAGTGCCTAAGTGTATGTGCAAGCACAGATGCGCTCTCTATTTTCTCACTCACATAGTTCGATGGAACGGCAAACCGACACGACCACAGAACCAGTGGCATTTACGTGCTTTCCGAGGCACGGAGGTGAGCCACCTACTTCCTGATTACGGGCAGTGATTAATTTTGGCCTGACCCGGGATTCGAACCCGGAACCTCATGATCATCAGTCGCATTCACGACCACATGACCAACAAGGTAGTTCATCTCCACAAAGCCAGTAATCAATCTAACTTTATTGCGTCAACCCAGATAGACTGATGAATCGGTGGTGAATTGGCGGCGTAAGAATATCTAATAACTCATATCGTCCCGAGGATCCCGAAAGAGGCGACAGAAGAAGAAGATAGCGGAAGAAGAAATCAACCAGGAAATGGGCAGCAACGTCTTCCTAATAACGACTTAAGTAAAAGCTGCGGTTGCCAACCCTGCGGTACCCCAAGCTCTATTAAATATCACCCCTATGCAGCAGTCTATGGTGGAGGCCTATTAGATTTCGAGCTGTTCGAAACTTTAATAGGCTATAACGGTAACGATAACTCAAATACAATACTAGACAGAAAAGAGCCCTTAGAAATAATAATAGATACAAACTAACGAGTTTATCATCACTGTCATAATTATAGCCTATCAAAAGTCTACTACAGAACATAGGCTATCCTCGATACATAATCTCTTATGGAGAATTTCCCATATTTGCTGGATATTATGTGTGGGTTGGTTATTTTAAGTTGTCATCATGAAGGTGCTGCCGCTTATTTCCTGTTTCACATCTTTTACCTCTCAATAAGAGGTAAAAGATGTGAAACAGGAAATGCCCACGGAATGATATGAGGTAGTGAGTTCTCTCACAGTGACACTATATAGTAAGTCCAGGTGTTCTTACCACGTCTCTGTTCTCGTGACAACGAGCCGATTTTTTTTAAATAACGTTTCCTCCATACTATGACTGTCTCTTGTATGTGAAGACAGTCTACATACATTATCCTGTTTCTAAAGGTAGTTTACATACATATATTGCGCAAGAATAAAACCTGGGTATAAGTTTTTAATATGGCACAATTTTCCAAAAGCAGGATTTGGAAATCCCCTTTGTGGGACTTTTTTATAAATTTTTACGTTGAAAGATTTTAATTGATGTTACTTAGCTTTCCCGTAGCATTAAGTTTATGCTACATTGGAAAATTTGTTTGGGTAATCGAATTCAAAGTTGAATCAACGTGTGGTAATGGCATAAAAGAATTTATACCGTGGTTAATAGTTTAACAAGAGTTTTAAGTTTTTATGTGGTAGAGTCATACTACAGCTATATTACGGTTGTAGCACTAATGAGGCAGCTCGACTAGGAAAGGGCACTATCTCACAGAATATCAGCGTGAAATAACAACTTAATGCTCCTAAGTTTCGTGTGGTAAGTGTAGAGAACAGGAGGCCCCTTTTACTGAAAACGAGGTATTCCATCTTATTTCTAAAGATTCCGTGTAACGAAGAAATCTGCAGTAGAAAAAAGTTATCGACACATCCCTACCGGTCAGTAAGCTGAAAGTGGCAATAAAAATAATAAAAATCAATACTAATATTAAAGACAGATTCTCAGGGGCCAGCGTTTTACTGGTAAACAATGTGTAGAACTGACCATCACTAAAAGAATTGAAAAACATGTAAAAGCTTCGAATAATGTGGTTTAGAAGCGTGTTTTGCAAATTCCTTTGGAGATGTTTATGTTTTGAAGTGAACTTGTGAAACCTTGTTAGGATGATAAAAGTGATGATATAAAACCACATACGAACAAAACAGCACATCGACTATGTATTCACAAATTCCACACCCACTGCTATTTTAAAATATATAATTGGGTTCTTTGAACGTGACAACGTTAACGATGAAAGATTATATGTACAATATTATACAGTATATACAATTACGAAATATATCTTAATATTTAATTATTTCATCCATTTTGGCCAAAAGTCCATTGCTAAACGAAGGCCTCCCAGTATAAGAGAAATTTTGCACAGTTTGCAAATTCCTCCCTAAGCATAGCTCCTGTTCCCTCTGTCGCCTCTTAAGATAATATGAGATAGTGAACGGTCTCGCACCGCCACTATATGACTTATTTTTAATATTTTGATAAAATTTTATAATTATAGCATATTAGTAAGACCCCAAGCTATATATGAATGTATTGCGTGTGTCAAATAAGAGATCTATCAGGAAGCAAATAATAAAAATTGTACTCTTAATGTGAGGATCTTACTTTTCAATCATGAAACATACGCAGTGTGCAGACGGATAAGTCTCGAGCGTCAACATAAATTACATTACCCCAAAATTGGTTTTCTCATAGCAGATGCGAGATACCTGAGTCAGTTTTCTGATCCAGACGACTAAGATTAATACCAATATGTGGAGATTCGGAGAAAGATTTAATAGTATTTGATAGAGATGGGTCGAATATTCGTTTTATATTCGGTATTCGGCATATTCGGCAGCTTTACCGAATATTCGTAGTCGGCCAAATATTCGGTTAAATCACCGAACATTCGTTAAAGTGGTACTCAGTGTCCACCGTGTTGAAATGTACAAATTGAGTAATACCTTCTTTCATAATTTTCCTGTGATAGTATATTTTAACACAACAAAATACTTTTTTTCTCACAAAAATAGTCAAAACATAAACATGTAACGGCAATTTACTCGGTACTAGATGATGCAATAACATGCCAGATGTGGCGGGGGAGCGATTGCCAGGATCCGGCGCTAATCCCGTGCGCTTTACGGTAACAAGTTTCGCCATAAATTGGTTAGTTATCAAGGTGATCTTGCCGAATAAAGTTCGGCCGAATATTCGGTTCGGTAAAAGTTTAACCGCACTTTCGGCCGAATATTCGTATTCGGTGAAATCCATATTCGGCCCATCTCTAGTATTTGCAAAGACTTATATTACTATTCTACTTCCGAAAATACGTTTTATTTATATAGGTTTCGTTAATAGTTTGGCCTTAATTTAACAACCAGATGGTTTAACATTTTGAATATTTTTTATTCATACGTGTCTTCGAATAATGCCGAGCATTTACGGTTGGCTACCAACCGTATATGGGTTGCGCGGATATTAAATAATAATTTTAAGTTACTACAAAACCATAAAACAAATATATAATATAATAATTACATAACATAATAGTCGACTGCGCGGAAAATATATTAAATTAGTAAAACGAGATCAAGAGAGAACAGGAATATAATAACAATTTTATTTTCTAATCCATCAAAATAATCCATATAATTTATTAGTAAAAATATAAGACTTACCTACAGCCTACAAGGTTAGTACAGATATCTTATTCTTAAAAACAAGTACCTTACATAGCGGAGACGAAATACTTGCTTAAAATGGTATGATTATAATGAGGTTATCTGAGCTATTATTTTCTCGATGAAGGAGGAGCTCGTCAACACCCTGCCAAGCAACGAATCCTTTTTTCTTTCTTTCAATGGCATAGTAGTCATCTGTATGCGCTTTAACAAATATGCAAAAGAATAAAGAAAGTAGAAGGGGTGTGTCATACCCACTAGCTTAACGTCTATGCTTGTGGCGGCGGCGCGTGACAAATCGTTCACTTCTCTTTAATATGGTTGAAGAGAACAAGGGATGCCATTTGCGTCATACTTGTGTACATGTTGTGTTTATGGGGGCTGCAACTTAGGTCATCGGTCGTCATTTTATTGAGTAGATCACGGAGTACAGTTATCGATGTGTTTGTTATCGTTATCCATTTTGTATGTTTACACTGATATGCAATTCCAATTTAAAAAACGACAAAAAAGACAATACTTGTAGAGTTTAATTCGGTGTTTCTTCTCCGGTCAGAGAAACCTCATGACAAAACGATAGCAGATTAAAAGAAAGTGGTATTTGAACAAAAATTCATGTTCCAACATCGACAAAGAATATATTTTATTTAGGTTGATGTATTACTTAAGAACTTCCCTGTCCGCGAAAAAGATACACAAGTAAAACAATCGAAATTTTCACATATGACTCACGGGACACTGATACCGAATATCTTGCTAATGCTAATGATAATAGAAAACTGTAGAAATGAATGATAATAACATATCAACGTTATGACTAATGACTATCACTAAACGTAACATTAAATTTGTTTACATTCATTGTTTTATTAACGTTGACATCCTCGTTGGTGTAGTGATCGAATACCGGCTCGAGCCCAAATCTGTTGTTGGGTATTTGTCTGTCAAGAAATTGTTATTAGCAGCTCGTAGTCAGGAAGGTAACGGTGTTTCACATCCATGCTTCGGAATGCACATACAACCGTTGGTACTGTGCCTGATATCACTTCAGTCGTGTCGGAATACCGTTTCATCAGTCTATATTTACACCTGCGCTAGCGCATACACTTGAGCATTATAATCCTGTTTTGTGTATATGGCTACTCTCCACTAAGGCACACACACACACACACACACACACACACACACACACACACACGCGCGCGCGCGCGCACGCACACACACACAGGTGCCCAAAACACACACACTCACACGTTCACGTACCCGTACGCATCCATCCACACGCACGTACACAAATACGCATGTGCGCGTACGTGGCTCTTAAAAGCATCTTAGCGAGATCAAGGTTAGGTAAGCCCCAAAGTTCGGTCGGGCGGCAGTATGCAAGCTAGTAATTGTTCAACCTATTCTCCTTGTGAGAAGAGCCGTAGACAGATACTATTAAAGATTACGACTATTCTTTCACATTCAATCGGTAACATGTTGATCATTCCACTATTGCCTCGGATATCTTCACTATGCTTTATCACCCTTTTAGCGTTCGAAAATTCACACGTGATTCAAATAAAAAAAGACTTTATGTGACTATAAATTAGAACAGAGAAATAAGCGCTTTTCTAAAGTAATAATGTATGTTTTTATTTAGTGTCAATAGAAGTGTTTCTTAACTATTTTTTACAGGAATAATGGTTTCTCTTTTACGAGCTTGGAATCATAAATAATTTTATCTATAATACTTGCCGTATGATGTACGAAGGCATACGGTGAAGAATCCATTACACTAACTCTAATCATGGCTCTAATTTTTATTGTCGATAGATAATAGGACATCCGCTAGATAAAACTATCCCCCTTGGGAGCGGTCCTCGTTCTTTGAATTGGTACGAAGCTTCTATAATATATACATATGTTTGTAAAGCTTTCTCTGGGTACATAGCTTTCATTATTACGTAGCTGTCGTTATAAAGCTGGTTATTAGTACGTAAAGAAAAAATGAATTCCTGCGTGGTTTGTAAAGCATCCTTGACAACTACTGTGAAATAGAGAGCAAACAACGTTGGCGTGAGAACTCAACCTTCTTTGACACCAAAGGTAACAGGATAGAAAACAGAAAGAATTATAAACGCATCTTTTACCCTTTTTTTTATATAAAGTAAGGTTTGGGTAATTTTGCCTTGAAATCCCGAGACTTTCTAAATTAAATTGCCTCAGGTCCCGCGACTTTCGAGTCAAGACTCGAGATACGCTTCTCGTAATCATACTGTAATAATTTATTATTAAAATGCCAGTATAATCTTTATAAGCCTACCGAATTCTATCATTGACAGCACTATCTGTTACTTTAAAAAGGAATTATTTGATATTGGAAAATTACTATTTTGTTAATATATCTCACCAAATCGTTTCTTATTTTATTCTTGGAAGTATAAGAAGTCCGGGATGTCACGTAAATCCCGGGACTTTGATCTTGGTCTGTCACGTGTTTCGTAACTTTGACACTGTCGAGACTTCCCAAACCTTATTACAGAGTAAATGCGAGAGATCTAAAGCACGGATACAACTTGTTCTTCACACCACATCCGAACAATAATTTCCATATCGTAGAGTGTAAATGTAATGTAATGTTCGGGAAATTACGACACATCTTCTCGTCAGGTATACCTCAAAACCCGAAAACAAAATTGTACAACCAGTGCGTGT
>DWHP01007341.1:0-10995 GCA_018247895.1 Parnassius honrathi
AAATATTAGCTCCATTATTACCTTCCTTCACCACTTAATTTCTTCCTTTAATGTTGTATAATAAGAAGACATTTGCTTACTATAGTCAATTCCTTTTTTTGTTTCATTGTACATTATGACACATCCTGGTTTTTTAATGCATTCGTTAGTGCCTCTCGTCTTTTTTCCAGTATCTATCAGTTTGTCGTCGTGATCTTTGCACGTTGTTAACGTTAAAACATTTTTTTATCTACCCATTTCAATACTTTTACGCCCTTTTTGTTCATTTTGCCAATAATCTGGCCCTTCTTTATATTCGCATTAACAACTTTCTTTGGCGAATATTTTCTTCGTACGTTTAAAGTTCCACATACAAAAGTTTTTTGTGATAGGAGGTTTTCTGCTAGAGTCACCGAAGTAGAGAAATTATCTACTATCACGATTCTTCCCTGTTCAATTAAATTATTCATCAATCTTAATACTACTTTTTGATTGTGATCAATTTCTTTCTTCTGATATTTTTTACCTGTGTAAATCTCTATCCGGTAGGTATAACCTTCAGGGGTGTCTAATCGTCCTCTCCAGGGTATAATTGTCTCATCAATTACCACGTATTTGCCGGGGTTTAATATGTTCTGAAAATTGTCGGTTATCATAGAAAGCATATCTCTGATTTTATATAGTTTGTCAGTTTTATCATCATTTGAGACATCACTGACATGCCAGCATTTTAATAAGAGTAAAAATCTGTCTCTTGTCATTTCTGAACTTATAAATTCGTTTCTGTATAAATTGTTTTTGCTCCAATACAAATTTATAAGAGGAACTTTACACAAACCCATTGCCATCACAACTGCCAGAAATGTCTTCATTTCCTGAAAATTAGTATTAGTCCGCTGTTTCATACATGATTTACGTTTCATATTTAGTTGGTTTGTTCGTAAATAATTTCGTGCATAATTGTTTGTCTCAGATACTATTTTATTGATCATCTCTTCTGTTACAAATAATTTATATACATTTTCAGGTGATTTTACAAACGACGGTATATTGTAGGTATTTTCACCAACAAATTTACAGAACTTTATGATATGTCTTTCCACTCGCCATCATCGTTTTTGTTAATTTGGTGGCTGGGTAATGCCTCTTCTTCGTCTAAAGTTTCATTTTCTGTATTTTCATTTTCAACTGAAGATTATTCCTCCTCTGTTCCTATGCAACCCTCTAATGAATTAATATCAGATTCTTTAAATCGCTTGAACCATCATCATCATCATCCTCGCTATCACTAAAATTTTGGATATTATTACAATTATTTGGTGCAATACAATATCAATTCAAAAAAATACAATACAATTATCAGGTGATTTTAGAATATCCGGTAAATTATCACGAGTTCGGCTTTCAATTATTGTCTCGTTGTCGCTATTCAAATGTTCAATTCTATCATAGTCAATTGAATCAGGCAATTTCAGTACGGTTGACAATTTATTACCCCTGTTTTGTTTTTTCAATCAATATCCTTCGAAACATCCTCAACGATTACAGTATCTCTATTTCTTCTTTTTTCTTTACAATTGGACAAATTCGTCTCATTAGAAATTGCACATTCGGATATAAAATTTTGACTTGATCTCTTTTGTTTCGATGTTTGTTCGTGTAGTAATTTCTTAATATTTTCCTCATTAAGAGATAAATCGCAATCTAGTAAATTGGAGCATGAAATTTCTGATAAAGAACTAGTTCTGCTCTCAGAAATTAAATAAGGAAAGTCCAATGAAGGTGAACAAAAAGAGGACAGATTTTTGGTTTTTCTTGTCTGTTGTCTTGGGGTGGTTGGGACGTTAGAACAGGGAAAGGTAACATTTTGTAATACTTGACAGGATTTTCCGGTACTAGGACTCAAATAAATTGTTTCTTCTAGTTTTATGGTTTCAACAGGGTTCCTTTCATCGTTATTTTTGGCATATTCAATGCCTGTTTTTGCTTTGTTATGTAATTTGCCTGTACTTGTTATAATAAGAGAGTTTGCATGTTTGTTCATGATCTGTTTTTGTTTTCGTATATCAGTTTGTTCAATTTCTTTAATAATATTTACTTTTTGTGGCGATCCAGATTCTTTTGGATGATAGGAAGTTTTGTTTTCTTCTATTGGAAGTGAGTCAGTATTTTAAGGCGTTTTGCTGGAAAAATCTCTTCACCACTAGAATCTTCGATAGAAGGTTTGCTTGCCCAAGTTGGCTTGGTATTACTATTTGATAGACTCTGAAAATCAATGGATGTTATTTAATAGTATTAATAGTATTTTACATATTATGGTACAAGACGTAGCTCGCTGTTTATTGAGTGTACCGATCAAAACGCAACGTAATAATATTCAAGGATTCAGTGACTTGCGCCCTAGTTACAAAAAATATCAACAGATAATTTAAATATATTTCAAAGCAAGAGGCAAGAATCTAAAGAAGGCAATCTGGCATTCAAATGAATCAGAATTATCAATAAATAAGCACAAAATGGTGAAAGCTTAATTGTATTATAATAACTAGTATATAACTTATATATAATAAAGGTATTTACTATGATAAGTTTCGTTTATAAAGTGAAGATTTGTTTAAAAAATGTTGACAATAACCCTAATTTTACTATTTTTTAAACCAATCCCAGATATCAATTATTAAATGAAAACTATCATTTAGCTCGGTACAATTTTTACTAAGCTGCTAGCGAAAGGCTTCTGAAAAAGTTGTTTTGTTAGTAGTAAATATTAAGCTTATAATAGAACATGCTATTTTATAGGTTAAAAATGATTATTAACGAATTTTTGCTGTTTTGCATACATAATTATTAGGATTGCCATCTAAATTGCCAAGTCGGGATAGAAAATCGGAATTCTTTCGAACACCTTTTGTAATTTCCGCCAGGATGATGGCAGACCTAATCATTAAATATGTATTTATTTATTTATCATCCAGGTTTTTACATGGAACTGGTTTTTATGACATTATTTTATGTTTATTCATAAAAAATTAAATTAATTACTGTGTAGGTGCATTAGTGTTAATCTTAAGCTTTTCACACAAACGCCAAAAAATATAACATAGCTAATTCGGAAGTACCACTCCAACTATACAATACGTACTTACAGATCCGATATATATTGTAATCCTTCATGCTAAATCGCTAAAAACAAAATACAAATATAGTTTTATTAGCTGTAAGGATTTCAAAACTCAATTAATGACAAAATTCACTTAAAATACTTAAACAAAGAGGTTGAACAGTAAAACTATGGATAACTGTAGGTATTAATAAATAGTAGGTATCGATCCTTAATCGTTCGTAATCGCAGTATTAATATTATTGTATAGTAACGACTGTCACTACGTACCTAGCTACTTATTTCCACTAGCAAGCCTGACGTAACATAAAGATTGACAAGCACGTACTCGGCTAGCCTAGTGACATTACCTTATAAACATATCAATTATGTTACGTAAAATAAAATAGTCTCACGCTTGTATCCCCGAAGGGATAGGCAAGGTGTATTATAGATACACCCTCGTTTCGCCAATTATTTTTAAGTCCCACGTAATAAGTGGCGAGTATATTGCCGTTTACTGGGCACGTATTTACCTGTCTCCGTGCTGCTACTAGGAATTTCCTTACAGAAAAACCCAATAACACTTGCCCGACCCGGGAATCGAACCCGAGACCTCAGGCAGAGCAGTTGCATACACTTCCACTGCGCCACCGAGGCATATCAAAATACTTAAAACAAGGAATAAGGATAGAAAGCGTTATTATATTGTAATTCCTAACTATACATACACACAATACATTACAGTGTATAATTTATAATACTATATATTGTATTTATACACCATATTTTAAATATACATAGGTGGAATTTATTTATTATATTCCTACGTAATTATTTCACTTGGACTGAGTATAATTTGTAAATATTGATTGGAATCTTACCTGTTTTTCAAATATTGGTAATTTTGAACTGGGTTTACCACCCAATTCCGTTTCCCTTCATCATCAATAATAATATTAATTAACTTTCTTCGGCAATGTTTCGACATCTTATTATATCGTCGCGGGCGCAGCGTTCGACGTTTTGCACAGCACTAACCGCGTGAAGCTAGCGTAGGGTGCGGTACGAGGTGTGCGGGGTTACGAGGTGTTCGCAACTTCGTAACGCATTGAACTTTTATTTATTCAGTGCGAGTATGAGGCCTAAAAAATCCGGTATTAAGGTAGGTATACCAAAAAACTCGGCATCAATAGCACATCTCAGATATATAGTTATCTCTTTCCTAGACTGAACCAGATGAAAGTTACGCCTCTCGCACGACAGAGAAGTTTAAGTTTTCCTTACCGCTACAATGACGAGACACGGACGAGATGTTTCAAAGTAGAAAGTTTCAAAATAGAATAATACTTTGTGGCGATTGCTAAAACTTTTGTAGTGCTGACATTGGTGCTTTCGTCAATTATAATTGAAAATTTGGACGATCAGGGCTTTAAATCTTCGTACATTCTTGTTTCAAACTGCTCTCCTAACAAATTGTAAGCGATATCAGCAGACTTGGTTTTTTTACAAGAATTTTTTTAGCGATTTCAGAATGATGAAAGGCTCGATTAATGATATCACTCAGGTGGTCCATTATCCGGAAAGATACATTGTGCTCCACAAGACAAGCAACGATATACATTTCTGCCCTCTTAATATCACTGGCAAATGATGTCTTCCTGGAGTATTTATCAATCTGTAAAATAATAGTATGATCCACCCGTCATATAAAACGAATTGTTTACCTATGTTATCAACTTAGTAAAATGAAAATACAAAACACTGCGTTATAGGAGCAACTTAAAAATGATCTTAGTTGAGACCCATTTTACAAAAACAGTCTTTATCAATTGGAAAATTCAATTCAATTTGCTATGCCCACAGTGACGTTCATTCAATAATAAGGGAATCCCCTAAGTAACTTTCATATGTTGTCAACTGCAAAATTAAAACTTTTTGGACATGGACGCTTGGTTTTAAGCCTATTATTCTTTGATAGTGAATTAATACCAAAACATCCGTTGTGTTTCTCATATCTACTAAATTCTACTAAGACATTTCATCCCACTAGATTATCGTCTTATTTGCTTCAAATCTACTAAAAAAGTGGAAATCTACTAAAAGTGGTCACGCTGGTGCGGTGTATGCACCGCAGTTGAGTGGAACAGAGTAGCTGAATGCAGTGTCGCCTTTAGGTAGGTAGGTTTTAATTTTAGTAAATTTTACGATATAAAGTTCTAAATTAAATTACAAATAAATCATCGCCTCTTTAATCTATGTCTCCAACAACCACAGGGGGGAGTTATCGCTCACCAATCGTCCACTTTGAGAAAGACTGGCCTAGAGTATAATATAAATAAGTGTACTTATAAATACTCAGAGGGCTTGTAATTTTACGCTCACTACATGTTGAAGTTGGGACTAAGTTGAACTTTTATATTACGCAGATGGTCTCACAGTATTATAATTGAAAATTTGCGATTTAAATAAAAGTTTTTCAGTTTCTAGTCTATACACAAAAATGCCTCAGTGCAGTATTCCTTATTTTTTTATAAAACGTGAACTTATTTTTAATTTTTACACTTTTAGAAATATTTATAGTTTCGTTTATTCATTTCTTATGTAATTAATACGTAATATAACCAATCTTTCAGAAAGCAACATTAACCTCAACACTTGTCTAAAGAATTAACTTCTCCCGCTATCAGGGCCGTCTTTAACCTAATGTAGGCCCTGGGCAAATTAAGTGCACTCGAGACGGTCGAACGGTTTGACTCAAACCTTACGTGTTTGATGAAACCGTTCACCAAGTCGCTTCCGGACCGCGCTCTCAGCCGGTCACGTCCGTCGGTCGTCAGCTTCCGCCCGGGTGGGAGAAGTACAGCGCGTCGCTTCGCAGTGGATGCACGTACTGTGGGGCCAACTCGCCTTGCGTCGAGCCTCTAGGACGCCCCTGACCCCTCCCGGGACGTTACATACCCAACGCTGCGTGTAATCTACTATGCTGGGAAGCGAACTTCGAAGGCCCGGCGTGCTGCTAGGAGAGCGCGCGTCTGTTGGTGACTACGGCTCCGCGTCGAGATGCGTCTCCGCGGGACCTGGAGGTCGCTGACCCTCCGGCAGACCCCTTACCAGAGGCGCGAGATACGCCAACTTCTGCCTAGGAAACCATCGGGCCATAACCTAGAGCTAGGGAGGAGTACTGGAGGCCCGGAGTGCTGCTATATATAACATTAACCTCATGGATACATAGATTGATCTCTTGGCAGGTTGATTGGTGCCCTGTTGCCCATCCGCTAGTTTGTTTCCTCTGATGCCTCTTACAACACCCACGGGAACGCCAAAATACCCCCACACGGATAAAAAGTATGTTAGCATTAACGTATTTACGCCCGCTGTCGTATGTCTTAGGACAAAGAAATGCGCACTATTATCTGTGAAGGACACGAAAAAGTAAAACCGAGCAGAATTTGGTCAACGACTCAATACAAACAATCAAATATTTTTGTGCGATAGCTTAACAACAGTGTCTGTACTATGGGTACATATTACGATTTAAGAAGATGCTGACCAGTCAATTGCAATAAACAGAACATTAAAAAGTACGCACACCTGTTGGTAGGGTTGGTCCTGCGTCGACACTGCGGACTCTCTGGGACTCCGCGGGGCTTCGAGACTGCTGACCCTCCGGAAGCACCTACCTAGCGGTGCGCAATACGCCAATGAAGAGTACCTACAATGCCGTTCTTGAACGGCTCCCAAGACCGGCCCATAGAAATGGGCTGTGAGAATTACCCGGGAGGAGGCCCGAAACCTGCAGGGATATATAATAATAGTCCCTTGCAGACGACAACACTTGATGAAACCATTTGATGCGCAATTTGGTTCTGTACGCCGCCGTAATCAGACTTGTGAAAAAGGATCGCAATTTTGCCATGCTTATTACATTAATATCCAGCTTAAAATGTACACGCATAAATTTCACAGGAAAGAACATCCAGTCCCAGAATATTTATAGGCAGTACAAATACTTGTTTCATGCGGGATTCAAGCACGCGGCCCTTAGCGTTGCGACTCATTTCTAAGCCACTGCGCCAATATATGTTGCATTGATAACAGCAAGGACGTCCTCATCGTCTGACATCTTCGCCACACACAACTTCACGTTACAAAATGCAGCGCAAACTGAGCCGTGTTTGTTCAAACGCGTCGGAAAACGAACAAACCACGCGTCAAACAACAAAAATATGAAATTTCATCAAACATGCTTCAAACCCGTGAATTTTTGACAAACCTTTCAAACTCAATTTGGGCGCTCGCAGCCGGTCACGTCCGTCGGTCGTCGGCTTCCGCCCGGGTGGGAGAAGTACATCGCGTCGCTTCGCAGTGGGTGCTGTGGGGCCAACTCGGCTTGCGTCGAGCCTCGAGGATATCCCTGACTTGGGGTATATATGTTCTGTGCCCCTGACCCCTCCCGGGACGTTACATATCCAACGCTGCGTGTAAACGATTGAAACGGTTGAGTCAAATCAAAATCTACGTGTTTAATTGAAACCGTTTGACCGTTTCGGGGGCGCTTTAGAATAATGGGGTCCCCTCGATCTTAACAGAGCACTATTTCGGATAAAGAAAGTAGATAATCAAAGTTCTAGATTTATTTCTATTTCATAACAGTCGCATTAAATGAGTAGATATCCATCCACAAAAGTAACTCTTTTAGCATTCACATGTCAGGACTTATAATCTACGTTGATTGAAGAGGTTCTCTTCTAGATTTGAGAAGGGCAAGATCGTTAATAACTTCTTCGAAATCCGTGTTTTTGATCCTATCACACTCTATGGACATCAGCCACAAACTGCTAAATCTCTCTTGAAGCATTGTACTTCTTAATTCATTTTTATTCTTTTCGATTTAGAGAAGGAGCGTTTCCCACTGCAGTTAGTTACCATCATACTTAAAAATATTCACAATGCGATTTCTACATTTCGAAATATGTCTTCAATTTTGTTTTCTTTCCAAAGATGATAATATATTACCAATATAATATTAGTGCCTCCATTTTCGCTACGAATGATTTCCAAGTATTCTCTTAAATGCAGACATTCCATTTCCACCTCTTTCTCGTTAACGTCTTCATAATTATTCAAAATTCTAGGTTTCCTATATTTTTGAAAAGTCTTGACCTCGGACACAAGTTTGTTCCGGCGCTCGGCGACGTTTTACCCGAGAAATATTGGCACGGCCGGTGTATAAATAAATTTAAAGCATCACCACTGCTGTCGTCCGCATAGCAATGAATGTTACAGGCAACATATCATTGATATGCAGAAGAAACAGCATTGGTGATAGCACGCAGCCTTGTGGAACACCAGTGTTAATAGGCTTGTAGTTAGAGCGTACACCGTCGACTACGACCTTGATGCTCCGATCAGCAAGGAAACTGGTAATCCAATTGCACAATTTGTTGGAAAGTCCATATAGAAAGGGAGCTCGAAAGAAGCGCTTTGTTCCAAACCCGACTGAATGCTTTCGATATGTCCAATCTTACCGCCCATTCCTCCCCCTTGGACTTGCCTCCGCCCATCTATGAGCCAGGTAAACCCGAAGATCACCAGTTGAACGACCTCAGCGGAAACCGTATTGGCTGTCACTAAACAACTGGTGATCCTCAAGGTAGCTCATGAGCTGGCAGCTTATAATGGTTTCCACTACTTTGGAGAACAAAGAGGTGATGACGATAGGCCTGTAGTTTGACGGGTGGGAGCGGTCACCTTTTTTAGAGATAGGGTGAATCAAAGCTGTCTTCCATCAATTCGGGACTGCGTCTTGGGAGTGGGAGTACAGGAAAAGACGCGTTAAAACAGGTGCCAACTCCGGAGCACACGTCTTCAGCATAGTCGGAGAGACTCCATCAGGCCCACTCGACTTGTTGACGTCCAGGGGGAGATGTGCTTGCGAACCGAGCGCTGTGTAAACCGCACATCCGGCATGGATCACTTACACCGCGGGATGGTCGGCGGTGTGTTCCTGTCATCACCTAGAGTCGAGTTGAACGCAAAAGGAGAGCTTAACAGATCGGCTTTCTCCTTTACGGCATGGACCAGTGAGTCGTTCTCTCCGTGCAGAGAGGGAAGAGATGGCTGACAGAAGTTCTCTTGGATAACTTTGGCGAGAGACCAAAATATACGGGTTCCAGAAGGAAGGCGAACTAGCTTCTCGACAATTCTGCCGATGTCCTCTGAACTTGCCTTGACAGTGACTCTTTTGAAGGACCTGGAGGCGGAATTATACTTCTTTTTAAGAGCACTGGTGTTTACATCCCGAGACGTTGGTGCGTCAGTCCAGGCCTGGTAGCACTCCTGCTTATAGCGTGATGCTTTTTTCCTGGTTCGACCAAACTTATGGTGGTTAATATAGCGCATACCGCCATTTTATAGCGCACTATCTTTCCATAGCGTATAGCGCGTGTTATGTAAGTAGCCGCCATGGCGCTATGGCGTTTTCGCGCTATTAATATTTGGCGACAACTAATTCCAGCAGCAGCGCTGTTGGAAGTGGACGTCTGACATAATTTTGATCTAGCAGCACGATATTCACCGTACTTGAGCTTATTTAGTGTTAGACGTTGGTTAGTTAGATATACTGTATATTTATAAGTGATCGAAGGACACGATTGTCTGCTAGAAAAGTAGCCTAACTAATGTTTTCAAATGTTAATAAAATATAGATACAACATAAATAGATAATACATAAACATTCACGCCTGTCACCCAGAGGGGTAGGCAGAGACTACTGACTTCCATTTGGTACGATCCTGACACACCTCTCTCGCCACCGCCACATCCATATACTTATGCATGTATGCTCGTTGGTTAAGGGTACTCTAAATTTGGCCCATTTTCAATATATCGACAATTTGGTCGACAACATTTCGCCTAGGACGTCTCTCTCCGACTCTTCCGTTCACTTAACTATAACTATAAATACAAGAGTATAAATAGTTGATTTATATATACGATCAATAAACTTTTAAATACTCCTTTAATTGATTTATAATTTACATTAAGGTTAGAATAAGGTTTACATCGATTATAGACAGTCATAGGCCCGAAAAGTGTGAAAAAGATTTTAATTTTAAAAAGAAAGCTGAAGAAATATTTTCTGCAAAGTACTTTGAGTCTACCGAGATCATTTCGGAACTCAAAACACTTTTTTCGTTCCTTGCTCTGCCCACTCTTTAAATTTGGTAGCAACTGCGATTGATGAATGATGCACAGAAGTGTATCGCTTCTTCATGTTGCCTCAAGAAATCTGTGTATCAGTGGTAAGTTTGACACAACGCTGGCAAAAAATAATGACTGAAATCGAGAAAGGGAAAACGCTAAAGAAAGTAAATCTGACACATTGGTCGGTTAGAGACGATGAATGTGAAAGTTTTAGAAAGTCTGGGTACAAGTCCTTAAAACTTTGCAATCAATCGAGGTCGATTGTACCAAAGAGCCTGTAACGCGAAACGAAGCGACTGGAATACTTTTGAAATTAGAAAAACTGAAAATGGCGGTAATGGTTGTTGTTAACCCTTTTTTTTTGAAAGAATAAACACAAAGTGAATGTTCTAATTCAGGTTTGTAATGTAGACTCTCTCTCTATCTCTATCTGTTGTCGATCTTTACGAATATCTGCAAGTTTTTCGTAGCTAAACGATAAATTTTGAGTATTTTTAAGAAAAGGCGATGGATTTAAGCGTGTCGGAACAGTATACAAAAACATGCGAAAAAGGCAACCAAAAAGGAAAAATATTTCAAGCACTCCATGAAGAAATGAGTATAACTACATAACACAAAACATATTCGTATTTCTATAATGATTTCTTATATTTACGCGAACACTACACATTGAAATAATACTAGTTTTTACGGATTTTATCGCGTAT
>DWHP01007342.1:0-10995 GCA_018247895.1 Parnassius honrathi
CCTGGGTGGGAATCGAACCCACGACCTCCGGCATAGCAGTCAGGGTCACTAACCACTAGACCAACAGGCCTGTCAAAGTGGTTCGTAACAATAATTGAATGACAGGTTTGAACCCATAACCTTACATTCTCTTTTCCACATCTTTAAATCCTGCTGTCGCTTTTTAATTAAAATAACTTTAGCATGTTTATGAACATGTGTAAGGCAATTTTCTATCAAGATAATATACTCAATGACAATAACCTCTTTTTTTAAATAGTTAATTTAGGAATTACATTCCCTAATTCCTTTCACTTCCCACCATCAGACAAGGTGGTCAGTCAACAGGTCTTCAACCTTTTGTTAATATACATGCATTTGAACTAACTTACTTTACTAACTTCTATATATGGTATAACCACACTGCAGCTATATTATGATTGTAGCATGAATGGTTTGGCTAGACCTGGACAGGACGATGCTCTCACAGAATACCAGCTCAATACCACTGTTTCACATAGTGAGAGTAAAGATCTGGAGAAGCTTTTTCATTGCAAATGAGGCATTCCATATTAGTCCTTAGAGGTGACAATCGTTTTGATTCTTAATATTATGTTCTTATTGTTGTTCATATTCATATTCTTAGTATTATTATGTGGATAAATGTAGATGTCTATGGGCACAGCATCAACTTACCATTAGGTGGACTGCATGCTTTACGCTGTTTATCACCCTTATGCTAAGAAAATTAGTTGACTTCATCTCTCATAATGCATACTGCAATTGAGTGAATAAATTTGCCAACTTGTCTTTCTATACAATTACACTACATAATACATACTCTTTAAGGCAAAAGTGTATATGCTTTTGTTATGCTAAGATATCTAGGGTTTCATCACAACTTACCAATAATAATAAGTTTAAAAAAGGAACACATAAATGACAACATAAAATCGCATGCCCTATAACTAAATGTAAAATATTTCTTAAACTACAGAACATAGATACCTTGTACCATCCTGCCGCATATAGAAGTTGTCAGATATTTTGTGGCCTGCCTTAAAGCGTAGTTGCGCCATATCGTATCTACCATAATCTCGTAATAACAACATGCCACCAGGTTTAAGCGCTTTATAAGCCACTGTTGCAACTTGTGACCAATGAGTGGGATCGATCGCAGACAATACGAATATGAGGCTTGAAATATCCACGCTATTTTCATTAACATTGTCAAACAAATCATCCGTTGTCAAATCGGCACAAAATGCTTTCATTCGATTTTCATCGTAGAGCTTATTTCGCTTAACAAACTCGACTGCACGTGGTGAAAAATCACACGCGTAGAAATAAAAATTCGGAAATCCTTCCTCAACAAGGGGAAATACCATGTTGCCAACTCCGCAGCCTAACTCTAGATAAACGATACGTTCATCTGGATCAAAGTTAATTAATTCCTGAAACTCACGTGTAGTCCAGTGCCGGTCACGAAAAAACTTCGTCTCGTTACGTTTGTAGAAAATGTCCCAATGGCGCTTTGCATCTTTTTCTAATTTCGCTGCTTTTAGTTTGGGAATAATGCGCATGTTTTGACTTTCTAGACGCTTTTTCTCTTCATCTGTCAGTTCTTTCAAACGATGCACGAATCGATCACCATTGTTGCCAACATGTTCAGCTTCATCCATTTCCATCACGTTTATTTCTTATTTCTTCAAAAAAATTCAATTAATTTTAGAACAAAAACTTCAGTATAAATACGGCAATCTCCATATTTTTCAAACAATTTCAATTGTAAGAAATTATCTATTTTTAAAAAACGTATCCATCAGTTTCCAACCGTCGCGCTAGCAGCACAGACAAATAATACACGAACTTATCTAAGCTGTATATATACGCGAGAGCATAGAGCTAAAGACTACATTCACAGATTAGTAAATAGTTTACCAACAGATACATCACTCCCATACAAAAGCAAAAATACCTACGCTATAATAGCCTAAAAATTGTTAATAATATCTGATGTTCGCAGCGAGAAGAAAATGTACCACAATTACGCGAATAAAAGGTTTAGATTGTGTTGCCCGGCGCGCGACTCACGTACAAGCGCGACATCGCACGAATGCGCTAGGGTCGTACATATCATGATTATTAAAATAAAAAGAATGTTGCGAAATACATACATAGTAACAATATTTTTTATTTGCCAATCAAATATGTTTAAGTTTTATAAAATTATTTATACATTTTTTTCCTTCTCAGAATTCTCGGTTATTAAATTTTATCGTTGAAGTTTCCTAAATCGCGCAAATAATTTTAATAAATAATTATGAGGAAAACAGGAGCAAAGGAGAGGAAAAATATATCCTTTGTAAAATTTGCAACACGGTGTTGCCAGGCCGATTCATTACGACATTGTCAAAATTATTTAAGAATGCTCTTCTATATAATTCTTCAATATAATTTATATTTTTTATACAACGTGAAGCTACAATGGTGACTTTAATTTTACACACAGGTAGGGCTAGTGCCCATTAATCATATTAAATTTGATAGATTAAAATTACCCATAAATTGAAAAAAAAAATTTTTTCGAACAAACTAAATAACAAAAATGTAACTAAAATTAGGATCACCCTTGCCAAAATTCATTAATAAAATTACGTAGTTAAGTCGGAGCGGCAACGCGTCGTTTTGCGAGCTGGCAACCACGCAATGCGTCTTGTACCTACAACCTTGTACTCGTGATGGTCCGTATCTACTGATTGGTGATTTTGATGTTTGGGTGCCCAATGGTGTAGATTGTGCTGGTTCCACATGTTTCTGGTGAACGTGCTTTCGTCAGTCCAACCAATTCGAGAAAGAAACTCACAGTCCTTTTCAATTTTACTCAGTAACCATTGACAATAATTCACTCTTATTAACTTATCACGCGTACATAATTTTCTAACCTTGAATGGGTACCATTTTTTGCGCTTTAAATGTCCGCATATTCAGCTGCTGTATAGTTCGGATGTGTATTTGCCATCACGATCACAAGTTTACACAAGCACTAATAACACAAATAAAAGCGTCCGTATCACAAGAGATGTAAATGTACCTACTAGATTAGAAAACGAAAACAAAACAAAGCGTCTTTATCGCAGTACCATAACCTAATTACACAAAAATTAGTAAATAAAACAATAGGTACGCATCTTTTTCGCGGAAACATTCACAAAAATATTAGCCGACGTAATTATGGGCACTACTGTGAAGATGTGTGTCAAGGACACAGGTTCGGCGACCACTAGACATGCAAAAAAATAAATTGATTTCGGTGCGGCAGGGTGAGAGCCACACGTCGCTTGCACCACCCGCTTGCTGACAAAGTTTCTTTCCTTCAATAGTATTGCTTATTCGTTTTAATTTCAATGATGCAATGCTATGATCTGTGACCCCGCCAAATGACCGCTGCGCGACAGTTCTCTGCGTACAGGTTGCTCTAAGATGCTATTTTCTAAAATTTCAAATAAATCCGTAAATAATAACGTTTAATGTTAATTTAATATCCTTATGAAATGAAAATGTGAAAACCTATATGTGTGTTAAAATAAAGTCACCATTGTAGGAGCACGTTGTATAGATTGACTTGGTAATCGCATTATGCAATACAATTTAATATAATATGTATTACTTGTGAGATACATTGACTGCGTTTGGCAGAAAAAAGCGCTTGGAAGCGCGAAACTATACAGTTTTCGGCCTGGACACGTTTGCTAACTACAGTAGCGCTGACACAATCCACCATTCTGCTTATATATTTGGTTTGTTTTGAAGCAGGGTTTATAAATTGTTTTGTGCAGTTAGTTTCAAGTAATATAAAGACATGAATAAACGTATTATACATGTTATTAAAAATTCATGATTGTTAAATTTCTAATATGAATACTTTACAAACATATATTTAAATTAGGTTAGGTTCCCCGGTTAAAGCTAACTTAGTGTCCTAGAGAAAATAGCTATTTACCATTTGACAGCGCTTACCGCTTACGATCGCCATTTTGCTTACAAACGCTTCCTAGCACTTTTTTGTGCCAAACGCAGCCATTGGGTTTATTGCGATGGCCAAGTCAATCTATATATTTAAAACATATAAGAATTTTAATATTGATATGGTCACTATAAAATGGTGTTAGGCTAGCTAATTACGTAATAACTTAAAACAGAGGGACTCTTAAGTAGAGACTGAATAAATTTACCGACTTGGTATTACATGGATCGAATAATTTTTACGGTAGTAGAACTGAGTTGCGAGACTTGGTTTTATTACAAGTTATGTTTCTGATGGCAATATATATATATCGAAACTGATACGAGTTCGATACTCATAAGTATCAAATATCGATATATCGCTCTTAAAAAATATCGTAGATATTTTTATGACAAAACATCGATATATCGATAATTTTACTCAAGCCGGACAAACCTGGAGCCTATTCTTTTTTCATAATAGTTTGATCCATAGAGTAGTGTAATATATACGGAAAGTTTGATCAAAGACTACAATATTTCTATTGTTATTTTGACAACTCTTATTACTAGACCTATTATTAAATTAATTTGTAAATTGTAATTTTATCAATGATTTATGATGTCTATTTGGTTAAACATAGAAAATCTCTGTCGTTGCTGTCATTCTCAATACGGCTATAAAAGTCTCAATGCTTCTCATGAAGGTATCGAAGAAACTTACTCTGTTATGTTGCAAAAGACTTTTGATATTGTAGTAAGTTTACCAATTTGACGTTATTGATCACACATATTGTAAGACTTTATTTTTAATGGTTATGTTACATTACAATGAAACTACCGATAAGATCCTTTTTAAAAGCATCTTATTCCGGGACCCCAATACATTTAACACTTACACTTATGACATTATTTATTTATTTTGGATAATCAATTGGAATTCTCTTAGGAAAAACCTGTAGTCTTTATGTAAATAATAAGCAGAAATTCAGCCTGGCTAAGAAATCTTCCAAGAAAGTTTCAGATCCTACACCTTCATTTGTTTTAGAACCATCCATGAAAAATTTAAGCTCTTTTGGGTTTAATCGCTCTGGATGATTGTTTTCATTTAATTTTCTATCTATCTTATATCTCTTGACAAACACAAATTGTTTGGGAATCTTATCATACTTGGCTTGTAAGATAGGAATATTTTAGTAAATTTTATCAATTATACATGTATGAGGGACTCTACTCTTACTCCAAAGATTAAGAGTCTTATGTCTAAAGACTAAGCTAAAGTGGCTTCTTGTTGTATGTGTAGATGAAGTAGGGTTAGCTCTAGCATAACCTCGAAGGCTGCTGTGGTGTACTCCTTAGGCAGCCTGTGGCAGCCATACGTGCCAGTCTCTGGTAATGCTGAAGCTTCTTAATAGTGGTGGCTTTATTCGTTTTGATCCACCATACCAGAGTGTTGTATGAGATCATGGGCCGAATTACAGTTTTGTACAGTCAGAGTATAATTTTTGGCATCATACCCCATTGTTTGCCAATTATGTTTCTGCGTTGCCAGAATATACTAGTATATAAGAATAGAATATACTAATATTAGCCTTGTTGATTTTGTTTTCTGTGTTTATTCCAGTTGAGTTCACTGTCCAAAGTAAGACATAAGTATTTTACCTCAGAGTATTGCTGGAGTTTTGTACTGAAGAGACTTGGCAGATGATAATTATTCAGCATTCGTTTTTGTGTGAACATTAATAAAACTGTTTTATTTCGATTGACGGTTAAGTCATATTCTTTGCACCAACTTTCCGCTCGGTTTGCTAAGTCCCTTTGGCGATTGTGACATTATATATTAAATAGATATTTTTAATCAAAATTTATACAATTTTTTTCTACTAGTTGAATCCATCAATTGGGGAGCCAAATACGGTTTCTTACTCTATCTGTGATGTATGCATATCACATTTGCGTGATGCACTAATTTTCAAGCAACAAGTGGAAACTTGTGAACAGATCCTATCTTCACATTACAATAGCCAGGAAGTTAAAGGTAGAGTAGATTTATTATTTTAATAAATGACCGCCTGCTTAAGGCTGGTTTTATCGTCACGCCGCTAGGCAGCGTGCGCTGTTATCGCCACGCGCTTGAACAGCGGCGCACTATGAAACGAGATGAGTACCACGCGTTCCGCTGCACCGTGAGACAGTGGTGTACAAAATGAATGTTAATGTGGTTAGAGTTACTGGCTGTTTACATTTTATGGAAAAGAAGGCAACAGCGATTTTGAAGAAGAGTAGTTGATCCTTATAACGCTACAAGGTTATTTAGAGGCGAACACGTAACATCTTTCAAATAAAATTCGAAAATATTTAAAAAAAAATTATAAATTTTATAAATATTTTCGCCTATCAACAGCAGTTTTGACGGATTACTCTACAAGTTAGAGTTTTCTTTACGACAATCCAGTTTATATTGCATCCCCATAACTCCCATGGAAAAATTGGCGATCACTCTAAGCTAAGTATAATAAAAGAGTATTGAATAACATTACCATTTTTAATCAGTCTTATTTTAATCAAACTAATTTTATGTCCCATAAACATCTTCTAAATTGCACTTCCTCAATTAGTCATCCTGTACCAATGTAATTCATTTTGTACACCACAGTACCTAACAGCGCGTCTCAACGGCGTCACACTAAAACGCATACTCACAGAACACATATACTTGATGTAGACCCCTACTGGATGTAGAAGCGCCCGAGCGGCGTGTGTTTTGGCAGCACCGGGGAACAACGCGCGTTTAGCGAATGGCGCTGATCGAGTGCGCGACTTTGAAACGCAACTACTACCCCGATACATATCCGAACGCGCGCGCACCAACAGCGCTGCCGAAACACGTAACGATAAAACCATCCTTAGATATTTATATTTGATATGAGTAAAATATGTCAAAAAATATTTATTATTTACAGGCAATTTTAAAAATGCAGTCAAAGACGAGGCGATGGAATTACATGATGATGGTAATATATTTGTTAAAGCAATGGTTAGAGTTACATCATATTAATTCCTATAGTCCACTGTGTACAATTTCATTGCAGGCTATTGATTGCAACATTTCATTTAAGGGTTAAAGGACGAATCCTGCCAAGAGAATGAAGGTGACGCAGAAGAAAAATGTACTGGTTAGTAGTTTTTTTTCATTTAGTTCTTTGTTTATTTGATAGGCTTATGATGTATGAATTATTTTGATTCTAATGCTTCTGTGAAGCTCTTGAAATTTAAAAACGAAACATTCTTAATTTTGTCTAATCTTAATTTCCTTTAAAAATTAAGATAAGAATCTGTAATCAATACAATCAAATCTAATCCCAGCCATACCACTCCAAGACTTCAGGCTACTTGTTGGAAAGCTTGTTTTGTGTATATTGAACCTAAATTAATCATTAAAAATAAACATAATGACATCTTACCAAGTTACATTTTATTTGATTTTTTTTTAGCATTTGGTGACAAATGAGCACACAGTCCACCTGATGGTAAGTGGATGCTGTGGCCCTTGGACATCCACATTTATACTCAATTAAGAATCAATGCAAATGCGTTGTCAGCCCTGTGGAATAAGATGAAAGGCCTCAATTCCAGTAAAACAGGTCTCCGGTTCTCTAAAATCACCATACGAAACACAACAGCATTACATTGCTATTTTACGCTGGTATTCTGTGGGAGCGTGGTCCTGCCCCAGTCGAGCGGACCCATTCGTGCTACAACTATAATATAGCTGCAGAGTGGCTCTACCACGTAAATATGAATTTATAATTACATAATAAAATTATATATATTTCTTCAACTATTATTGTCTTTTTTTAATGACTATTAACATCACCTGTTAAAACATGGAAGGATTCAATAAGTATGGATTGGCTGAAGACCATGTTTTGTGGCTATGTATGGTGAAAGCCTGTGTCTAGTAGTGCATAAGATTTGATGTAATGGTGATGATAATTATGATGAAAATTATTAATCACTGTTAAACACGAGTGCCCGTAAATTATGGTATATTTTATGTTTTTAATTATTATGACTTAATCTAATAATCTAGACTTGTTCTAATTTTATACTGAATATTTTTATATAACAGATAATAAGCTTGGTGTGGAAGTCTTCGAAAACTCTATTGAAGATACTTTTGATGATCAACCTTTGTCAGTTCTTAAGAGCAAGGTTCATAAAGAAGAAACGCTAGATCAAGAATCAGAACCAGATGCAGACTGGGCTGCTGCAGCTGCCATTAGCGATGGTACGACGACATAAATAATGTATAAAAATGTGTTTGATATTATGCAGTGATAAGTTTATTCACAATACACAATTATATTTGTAAACATTAAGTTAATAAATTCCTAAATAAAATCAAATTGTTACAGATGAAATAACTAAATCCAACAGTCAGACAAGAGTAAAAAAATACACCTGCAATGTTTGCTGTAAACAATTTACATATTATGGCTCCTTAGAAGTCCACTTATTGACACACAACGGGGAGAAAAATTATCAATGTCTTATATGTCATAATAAATTTTTGCAAAATAAGGATCTAACAAAGCATATATCTACAAGTCATTCTGAAGGTGGTGTATACCCATGTAATATGTGTGCCAAATCCTTTGACAAGGCTCGCCTTTTGAAGAACCACTTATCAAGTCACTATGATATGGACAAATTTAAGTGCAGCCACTGTGACAAACAGTTCCAACGCAAAAAAGGTTTGAAAGAACATATGAAGACACATACGAAGGAGAAAAATTTCACTTGTCAGATATGTCACAAATCTTTTGGTCACAATCAAACCTTAAAATCTCATATACTGATCCACACTGGGGAGAAACCATATGTTTGTGATGTGTGTGGACGTCGATTTGCCCAACGCACACATTTAAAGAGGCATATCTTCATTATTCACACCGGAGTTAAACCTTACTCATGTAAAGAATGCAACAAGCAGTTTTCTAGCAAAAGTTACTTGGCAATTCACACCCGGCAGCATACTGGTGAACGTCCACATACATGTGAAGTGTGTAAAAAAGATTTTACTGCTTATACAACTTTAAAAGTACACATGCGGGTCCACACTGGTCGCAAGCCCTACACTTGCAGTTTTTGTGACAGACAGTTTGCTCAAATGGCCAGTTTTAAGCTACATGAACGCACCCATACTGGTGAACGACCATACTCTTGCAAAGTTTGTAAAAAACCATTTTCAGATAATGGTTACTTAAAGATTCACATGAGAGTTCATACTGGAGAGAAGCCTTATAGCTGCGAAGTTTGTAAGAGGTCATTTAGAGAGACCGGTCAATTAAAACGTCATATGAGAGTGCACACTGGAATAAAACCGTACACATGCAAGATATGTAATAAGCAAATTGGTAATCTATCTAAGCACATGCGTGTACATTCTGATGAGAGGCCTTATAACTGCACTGTATGTAATAAACAATTTTCTGTAAGCGGTAATTTAAAACTGCATATGAGGATTCATACTGGTGAAAGACCATTCTCTTGTGATCTCTGTAACAGTCAATTTAGTCAAAGTAGTGGACTGAAAAGGCATAGATGTACACACTTGGACAGAGTTAACTCATAGTACTCTCAAACTCCCTAACTTCGCCAAAACTATTCTGCTTATCTAGGGCTGCATCATTTGGATACTACAACTTAGGCGACTCATTTGAACATCATTTGGATACTAAAACACATAAACAATGATCTAAACGTAGAAGGTGAAGTATTGGTTGTTGGTCCCTATCTTCACCTGCCTGTCCTTATTAGTAAGTAACTTAAAAAATTCTCCATACAGCTTCATTACTGCTAATATAATATTGAAACTATTCGATTTAATTTTTTATTCATTTACAAGTCCGAAAACTGCCATAATGCTGCCTTTATTCACTCATTTACAAATGTGTTTAGACAGACATAAATTTTATTAGCATTAATACACTCAAAATATGTATACATTTAGAAGAAATTCATTTAAAGTAAGAACATAAAAACACACAAGGTACATGATGGAAAACGTAAATAAAAATAAATCTCAGCTCTTGCTGTTGTGAGTGATGTGTGTGATGCCAAAAAGGATTCCGTCTCAGCCATAGAAATCTAAATAATAAGGCACTAGAAACGCCTTCTAAAAAATTATTGTCTTTTAATATCGGGACGCGTGTCGCCGGGTCGCAACTCGCAACTATCACACATAGACAAACAAAAAATACACAATTTTGCCTACACATATCTCTAGCATTCGTGCAACAAAAGTTAAACTATTGCGTTAAGGAATATTTTATAAAAACGCAAAATCTCAGGAGGCGTAGCCACTCGGTCCAATAATTTAAGTGTGCGAAAAACAGAGAATGACATTGCGCGCTCACACTCACTTGGGCATAGTGCAGCGCAACGCACGTTTCGATAACTTTCTATTAAGCGACGTTGATCGTCCAGGAGTCACACTCTAAGATATAATTAATTAACTGAAAGTGTCTCAGTAATAGACGCTTTTAGTCTTAGCTTTAGCTTTTAGACGTTTTATAATTAGAGAAAAGGGGATATACGTTAATGATAAGTATATTCATTTATCCTTAATATCCGAATCTTTTGGAAACCTAGAATAATAGCATTGTATTAAATAAGCAGATGTATAAATAAAATGAATACAAAATTATACAAACAGCAAACAAATAAATATATGTATGGGTGATATATTTACAATTTATTATTAGTTTTAAAAATCTGTAAATGACTTTCTGTTGTTTGTTATTTTTCAGTTACCCGGGTTCTTACAGATCGAATTTAGCCTTCTACTAACTATCCTTACAATATAACAATCCTTCAGACCGAATTTCGGCCACGGCGGTCTGCCTCGACGGAGACTAGCCATCGGTGTAGGACAGGATTATAGTGCCCAAGTGTATGCGCAAGCACAGGTGCACTCTCTATTCCCTCACTCTCATAATCCGATGG
>DWHP01007343.1:0-10995 GCA_018247895.1 Parnassius honrathi
TATTTTATCTATTTAATGTTGGTATTTCTTTTAATTACTAATAAATACTATATCTTTAAAATATATATTGCCACAATTACAATTGGGAGTTTGCAATTAAGTCTGAGAGTATAGTTTTTGCTGGAAATTGGGCCTAGATATGTAAGTCCTCCCAAAAATGGATTTGACGGAACTCTAATTTAAAGTAACCGTCTAATCAATAACCAAATTTGTCGATACAGAATATTGATAAATTGTTTTTGTTTTCTTTTTTACGCCTAATGATGTAACCTAATTTCAAATTTTATGTATCTAAGTAATCTATGTGTGTAAAAGTGGCCTATGTTTATGATGCCGTGAATCAATGAGTAATCTTCTTCTTCTTAAAGTGCCATCTTCCTTCGAAGGTCGGCGATCATTAAGGCAACTTGAATCTTTGATGCCACGACTATGAGTAAGGAACGGGTGATCTTTCCAAACCATTGGCGTAGGTTTTTCAGCCAAGACATTCTTCGAGGCACACTTCGTTTTCCTTGGATCTTGCCCTGTATGATGAGTTACAGTAGATCGTATTTTCAGTTTCTCATTATGTGGCCGAGATATTCCTATTATAAATATTCGAGAGAATATCTTGGCCACATAATGAGTAATAAAAATAGCCAATTCAAATCGTCGTAACTTAAGAACTATAACAGTTTTTTTTCATGAAATTTTGGATTTCAGGTAATTACGCAGTCTATATCAGATAAGGAAAATAACACTTGTATGTGTCTACAAGTATAATAATAAATAGTCTATGGGAGTATACACATTGACGAAGCGTCGCTCTTTTCTTTTCCGATTTTAGCTCCCACACTGTCACGTGTCCAAATTACCAACAGTCTGTTAAAAATACATGAGTTATCGTTTGTATAATTACATGTCGTAAGTGTAGGGTTTGCATGCAGTGGCGGCGTAAGGTAATTCATTTGTTTATTATCGTCCCATGAGAGTAGAGCCGACTAAAATAAATATTATGAAGATCTCATCTCTTCAAAAGGATCAATTAAAAGTAAAACCAAGCATAGAAAAAAAGCATAAAACCGCAAGACTTCATGACAGTTTATATTGCGTAGATTAAACCAAAAGTAATAAATCAAAAGCTTTTTTTGGTATAAGGATAGCAAACGAGCACACATTCCTGACACCTGATGCTAAACAGCAACCACGCTGTTGCCCATAGTCCTCGATAAAGAATCATAATGTGGATGCGTTGTCACCCGTGAGGACTAAGTCCATCTTAGTTAACCATTTTATGCCTCGTTTCCAGTAAAAGAGTGTCTCCGGTTCTCTAAACTCACCAAACGAAACAGCAGCGTGATGCTGCTATTTGACGCTGTTATTATGTTAGAGCGTGGTCCTTCACCGGTCGAGCTGACCAATTCGTGCTAAAACTTTACCAGTGATTTAGCTTTAGTACGGCACTACATCGTAGAAAAATCAGAAACTTAGTACTCCGGGTTAACTTTGATATTGGGACGTCAATTACATAATATGAGTTTACGCGTTTTCGAAAAGAGTTTTTTTTTTTCGTTGAGATATAGAAATTGGTCCAAAAACAGCGGGACTGTGTTTTATGGTATTCCCTTGACGGAGTTTCACATTCAGTAGTGGACTTGTGATGGGCTGTAATCATTAGCAGCATCATCATTACAGCCCTTCACAAGCCGAATGCTGAACATAGGCCTCCCTCAAGGAATGCCCCAAAGCACGGTCCTGAGCAGCCTATAGCCATCAACTTCCCGCATATCTTACCAGGTCGTCACTCTAGTGGGGGGTCCCCCTATACTTCGCCTACCGGTACGGGGCTCCACTTGAGTAACTTTTTTCCCCATCAGTTGTCGGTTCTTGAGCGACATGGCCAGCCCATTACCACTTCAGCTTACAAATCCATTGGGTTAATTCTGTAACACTACCCTTATTTCTAAGTTTGTTACGCAGTGAAACCCCGAGCATAGCCATATCTCGCTAAGCGACTCTTCGTAGCTCGCTGAGCGTCTTCATATGGCCAGCAGCGATAGACGACGTCTCAGATCCATAACTCATCACTGGCAACACGCACTGGTTGTACAATCTTGTGTTCAGGTTTTTAGGTATACCTGACGAGAAGATGTGTCGTAATTTCCCGAATGCTCCCCAGCCAAGATGAACCCGTCGATTTACCACTCCGTCGATCATTTTGAGACCTATCCGTTGGGAGACACTACTGAGTTCATTGAACGTAGTGCTAAGGTCATCCAGCGATTCTGCCATAAGGACTATATTGTCGGAAAATCAAAGGTGAGTGATGTACTCGCCATTGATGATTGTACCGCATGCTTTTCAGCTCAGTAGCTTGAAAAAGTCTTTGAATGCAGCTGTGAGGATTTTCGGGGATATAACGTAACGATGTGTTACACTTTTCGGCTGTTCGATAGGTTTCGTACTCTGGTTCTGTACTCGGAGAGCCATTGTAGCCCTACAGTACAAACACTTCAGTACTTCGATATACAGACAGTCAACTTTACGCCGCTGAAGTCTGCAGCACCGCCCGAATTTCGACGGAATCAAAAGCTTTCTCATAGTTCACATACGCAAGGCGTCTTCCGTACAACTTGCCCAAGGGCATGTATGTAGCCTATGGTACTAAAGCCTTTTCGAAAAATGGCTTGTTCGGGAAGCTGGTAGTCGTCAAATCTGCGTTTAAGACTGGAAACAGTATATTTATGATGACGATTTAATGCTTAATTGAGTCAAAATTAAAAATACATTACTCACAATTTTTCTCTGCAAATTTGATTAATTTGATTAATAAATGTATTCGAAAAAGCAAGCATGGCAAAAACTAGGCATGTAATATCACTATATATTGCAATGTTTTTTAATTTTCTGGGAATACATCTCGTCTAATTAGTTTCACCCGAGCTTTATGTTTTGCGGATTTTTAACAAACCCTAACAGGATTTTAAAAGTATTTTAAAGTCATAGTCAAATGTTTATATTAAATTTGGGTTTTACAAATCAGTTTTTTAAAGTATAAAAAACTACGTCATGCTTCAACGAGTCTAATGCAGGACTGAGATCACGTGAGTAGAAGCGGCAACAAACTCACAAGTAGATTATTTTTCTCCCAAAAGTTACAATTTAACCATTAAAAACCCACCATGAATTATATATAAAAAATAGTATAAACTAACGTTAGAGCCGCACCTATACCTACTGTCGCTGATATTACTTAAAAGAGGCTTTCTCTTATGCGTATACTCAACGTGGCGACATGTTCTACGTTGCTCCTGTATGGTTTATCAAAACCGCTGCAATAACTCGTAGTTAGACCCGTGCTGGATGTACAATGGACATATGCAATAGTAATAGTAATTAGAGAGGAGTTGCCGTAATTATCAGATCAGAGTTCACTAATGTTGTTTACAGTCTAGATAGTCTAGTCTAGGATTTCACATGCAGCATAAACGAGATGGTGAATACCATCTATGGAAGTCCTTGACGTCATTCTCTACTTTTTAAGGTACTATACAGTTATTAATTATAAATTGTAGACATACTATATTAGAGTTACGTTGCCACACTCTTCCTTATTATTTTGTGCCATCAAATAGCAGTACATTTAATACAATTTTCAACTATGGAGGGATCGGTATAGACACATAGAATAATCACAGGCTGTAAAGCACTCCTTCCTAGTACTCATAAGTGGCAACGCATACGTAGCCTAGATACAGGTCTCCGTGGACTGCCGTAGCCACTTAAAATTAGGTGGACTATAATTTCGTTTATTTCGTTCAGCTTGATGACGGTTTTAGGTATTCACTTATCCATGTGTTATCACAATTCCTCTTGTTGTTATCCTACGTCTATATTGTTAAATATCGTTTAGAGTACGAACCGTAAGACTGCAAATACTAATCTACAGTATTAATAGATGTTTGTTTGTTTGTCGTGAGCTTGCTAATGTATTAGTTTCTTGAGGATATTTCTTTATTGGACTTACCTACAATTTACTAAGTTTTCATTATTTTTAGCCTTCAAAAACAGGAAATTCTAAATTCGATCTTATTTTTAATTATAATGTATGTAACGCTTCATTAATGAATCGGTTTTGACAAATTTATTTATATTTAAAAGATTATATACTTTGGGGAGGTCCCGTATAAATTTGGAGATTTTTTTTTATAGAAGATAGGGCAAACGAGCATGCATCTCACTTGATAGTTAATGACCACCGTCACTCATGAACAACTGAAACAGCAGGAGAATTGCAGATGTATTGCCGGTTTTATTTAATAAGAAATCAAATAAGCAAACTCGCTGCTACGCTCCACGTCTCGGTGCATGCGGAGAGCGTGTACTTTAGATTGAGAGACATAGGTCTATAAAATTCGAGCTAACACTTACTAGTAAACTTCAAAGTAGCAAAATAATGGACTTTTTCTATTTATTGTATTATAGAAAATTTGACATAGTGAAGTTAATAGTGAATATGCTACAGCCGTCCTCTCCACGGTAAAGTGCAAGAACGCTGGCTGCGTTTCCTTTCTAAATGGCTGTGCCATTGAGTGAGAAAAGCACCAGCACTTATCACTAGTGATGAAAACAAGTCGCGGGTAATGTTCCCCCACGAACTTTGTCTCTACAGCAAATAGAGCAAATATGATGTCATCTCTAAGACACTCATTTCATACGTAAATTTAAAAAACAAAGTGCATTTGGATTACCTATAGAAGCATTGATATGATGACGTAACAAGATATCCCTCATAGCTTGCTGTGGAAATATATTCAGTTGATTTCTTATCGTTATTTTATGTAACAGAAATTTTCACATTGTGAAGTTTCTACTGGCCTCAGTAATAAGACAGTTAAAAGTGTGTGAGTGAGCTTTAAGAGCATATTTGAAAGGCGGCGAGGTTCAATATTCGGCGTCGATATTGACCATCGTAGGCGCGCTTGGCGAACGCATTGGCAACAGTTTTTTTTTAATTATTTTAAGCTGTTATTAGCAAGATACTGCTGCATATCACTGTTACATTTTAATATGTTGCCTCTTGCGATACCCAGGAGATGAAATGGGGTAGTGACTTCTCTTACTCTTCCACTACACCACACCACCAACTAACCGTCATACTAAATAACTTTGAAATTAGATATATGTAAATATTTTAGATTCATCATCATCAATTTTAGATTCATCATCATGATCGTCACATTAACAGCCTATCAAAGTCCAGTAACGTAAGCCTCCCCCATAGATAGCCTTGTAGAGGGATGCTTCTCATAGTTGCCACGCTTGGCAGGCGTTTCGGAAACCGCAGTTTTTCATTATTTTGATTTGTTATATTGCAAATGCGGCTGCCCGTCTTCTTGTTTTAGATTTCCTTTGTCGTCTTACGGCACCCGCGAGATGGTAATATAGGGCACTTTTAAAACGTTAATTACACCGCATTACAATGTGTTTTACTTTATAATTCATTTTGTTGTAACTTGAAAACTAATAGGCTTTGGTTTTTACGTCTTATTATAGGTTTTTTTCAACCAATTCGTCCGACCACGATAGGAATTATATTCGAGTTTGAAACATACTGTATACTGATAAAGCGAAGATTAAGTATGAAAGCGGAAGTATTATATTCCAAATATTTTGCTTTTGAGCTTTAACTGCGATAAATTAAAATAAAGAAAAATCTAATACAGTTTAATTTGTATGCTTTTTTATGTTATATAGTCATATATTTTAAAGTTAAAGCCTATATACGTCTCATAGCTGGGCATAGGCCTATCCTCATTTCTGAGACGTTTTTTTAGGGCAAGGAAGTGTCCGCCCCCGACAGTGTGTACGTTTTCGCCTGGTCTGCTTATTGCTAATATGTCTTTTTGTTGAACAAGTGTAATAAACGAGCACATAGTCTGACAAATGGTAAGTGGATAGCCACGCTGCGGTTATGGTTGCAGTGCGAATAGGTCGGTTGAACCGATCTCTCACAGAATACAATTAATAGCAGCTTAATGTTGTTGTGTTTCGTACGGTGAGTGTTGTTTTAGGTTTATATTACGTTAGCTATGGATATACAAATAATGACGTTGCGATGTCCTCCGTTAGGCTTTTTCATTAAATTAAAGTGTCAAATGAACTTACACTTTACTTATAAGGCTACCGCAGCTCGTGGACACCTACAACCTACTTCAAACAAAAAAACTACAGATGCGTTGTCATCTCTAAAGATTAAGATGGAATGCCTCACAGCATATACACAATATCAGTGCACGCTCTGCTGGCTTGCGACTGAATTAGGTATAACGGTAGAAACTAACCGTACGGACTCTTAGTCAGAAAAGAAGGCCTCCTACTTAATTAAATAATCGAAGTGAAGTTAAAATAAGTATAGTCACAGCCACTGGGCACAGGCCTGAGAGAGTTGAGAGCCATAGTTGCTCAGATGCTTAACGCTCGCTGTAAATATAACAGAACGCGGGTTACCCGGGTTCAATCCCCGCCGGCACCAATGAAATTGTTAATTGCAATTTTAAGTGCTGATTTACCACGTGCTCGAGGGTGAAGGAAAATCGTGAGGAAACCTGAGTGTCTGAAAATAATAAAAAAATATTTCGAAGACAAGTGACGTTCGCCAACACGCGTTAGGGAAACGCGGCGGACAATTCCTTGCCCTGAAACCCTCTCAGAAATAATTGAAGTACCTATCTTTTATTGTATACCGTTACTGTGGATAATAAGTCCCGTTTGGTTTTCTTGTTGCTTCTTCAATGGACGGAGATATTTTTCGAATCAGTAGTCAAAGTAAAAATTGACTTTTAGTAAATAAGAATTATTTATAATATACACTCATGAAAATATTCAGATGAACGCAAAAACAGTGTGTATAAAACAGAATATCCTGGATACAAATATACACGATATTCTGTTTTATACAAGCTTTTTTGTTTATTCATTTGGATTTCGTTACATATTTATTTCTTATTTGGAATTGCAAACGTCAAAATTCCAAAGATCAAATGACAAATCAAAAACAAATTAAGAAGAAAAGAAAAAATGTACAAGAAAGAAAAATTATTGTACTTATAATTTTTTCATAAATACTTAGGAAATGCTGCTAATAACGTGTGATGTAATAAGCACTTAGTGTTGCCTGCTTTAGCTCTTTGAACCGTTTCCAGTCTCCTTAGCATACTCCTAATCAAGTTATCAAGAAAATCTTGAGTGATTGCGTTCCATCTTCTTGTAACGCGTTTTTAAGTTCTCTCAAATTAGCGGAAGCACGATTTCTTTACTTCATTTTTCTTAAAAGTTCATGCCATACATGATCTATGGGGTTTAAGTTGAGCCAGTGCGTTGGTCACCCCCTAGCATTCATTTCTATGTCTCTAAGGTATTTGACTACCGTCCAAACTACCGTCGCGGTATGGGGACGTGCATAATCATGCATAGAAACAAATATATCCCATATAAACTGGGCAAACGGCACTAAAATTTCTTTAAAAACCTCAGTTACATATCGTGCCGCTGTGACTCATTCTCAATGACGCGGAGTTCGATACGTGCTTTCTTAAAAATAACTCCCCATACCATAACAGACCCTCCACCATATACATAACTTTTTTCAATGATGTTGCTCTGAGCGTGCATCTAACCCGTACACATTAATCCTTCCATAATCTGGCATCCGTAAATAAAACTTGACGACGACTTTACGAGTAAAATTAACGCGAGCTACTCGATGACATGTGGTAAGAAGCAGACAGGAAAATTTTAATTTATTCCGACAAATTCAGTCTTGTTCACAGTTTTGTGCTTATTTAAACAAAACTTAAATTTAAATTTAAATTCGAGTTGACAAAATATTTCGCATTATGAAAGAACGCAATGATTACAAAAAAACAAATGAAATTGAAAAAAACCATTCCAATTTTTTTAATAACTTTTACTAGTGTTTATGGCAATAATTACAAAAGGAGAAATTAAATATTTTTTTGCTTTGCTCTTAATTTGTCCAAGAGTATAATATATGGAATAAAAAATATTATTTTCTATTTTTTTACTATTGTACATCTATTAACAATATTAAGTGAATTAAAATGACGAAAACTTCGCTTTTATAGTTGACGCTTTTGTGGACCCGGTTGGCAGCAACTGAGCTCCGTCATTGTTAAGTTGAAACTTGAAATAGAATACTCTGAACTTGGGAAAGGCTTATTGTAACGATCAAATTTTAAAGTTAACATACGGTATACAAACCTCTCACTGGAGGCCTACTTCCATTGCGGTAATGAAAGAGTAATGTAGTAATGAAGAGTTTGGCAAGCTACTTCATTGAGGGTTAATGGACATCACATGCTCTGCCTAATATTTTAATTGTACAAATATATTTGTTTTATCTTCTGAAATTGCCCTTCCTCACGATGTTGTCCTTAACCACCGAGCACGTCCTAACACAGTTTTGATGTGAAGGCATCTTTAAATTAGTTCCCATAGTGGGAGGCAGTTCAGAAAACTAATGATAAAAAAATTGTGGATGTAGTTTTGTGTTGCAGCTAAATCTACATTCAACATTTAATTACACCGTACGATTTCTAAAGAATCAAAGAATTGGTTACATCGAGCGAAGTGTGTGACGCGTCGCACGCGGTGAAGAGGAGACCGCCCACATTTTGAGGTCGTTTCGTTACGTACAAGTATTCACGTAAAACACACGGCCGTGTCTACATTACAACCAAATCAAATTTTTTATTTATTTTTGTAATATGAGGAAAGCTCAGCGGTAGCTCGGGGTCTATACGCTGGCTGTAATTTTCACAGTACAAGACCAACCCAAGTTCAATTCTGGCCGTCACTAATTAAAATTTTAGTTACCAGTCACATCATTTAATTTAACGAGAATAATTGTCAATTATTGCGTAACTTAAACTTACAATATTTGTCGTCATAATAGGTTTCTAGATAACCTGATATTAAGAAAATCATTTGACCTGAATTTCAGAGCTTTTATTTTCTTCCACCGGAAATGAAGCCGTGTATTTCAATGAAACTTGTAATCGAAACCGAGTGTAGTTTACTATAGAGGGAATTTAACTCCCCTTAGTTTTATACTAGAGCTGTTCAAATACAGGCATAAAAGAAATAAAATGCATTTATTTTTAAAGAAAAATTTTTTTTTAATATCATAATATAAAAAAATATACTAAAATTTACGGCCAGTACCCCGTCGAGACATCATCGACGTTGGACGTATGTTGTTTTTTCTTTGACAATTCCGGGGAGTTAGTTCACGTTTTCATACCTACACCCTACAGATCGTAATATAAAACGGCCTTAACGGAAATATTAGGAGTGTTCAAAGCATTACTAGTATTAGTTTTTATAAAAAAAAACGTCGCTAAAGATATTGATGCCACAAGTGTTATGTGTTAACAGTTTTCTTTCGCTTGTTGTCTGACTCACTTACTCATTCACTCACTCTTATCGGATGTCAGATGGGTCACATCCTACCGATGTGATAATTACGAATTACGATTATGAGTTTTAGAAATTTAGTAAAGATTTTAATTGGTAATAAAGGGGTTTATACGTAATCAAAGTATTCAAAAGCTTCTGCGTGCACCGTTTGACGAATTTAAAATTTCTAGTTAAATCACTGCAACTGCTTACAACAAAATTCAGCTTCCGAATGTTAGTTACTGTGGTGAGTAAAAAGAGAAATTCAGCCACATAGCTCTTGCTGTGGGATTTAATGAAGGAATTAGAATATTTAGGCATCGCGCTTGGTTATTAGCATTATTCCGTTTATTTATTGTTGTGTACATTTCATGTTATGAGTTTTTGTTTCATTCCTTCATTACAGCCCATTCAAAGTTCACTGCTGAACACAGTCCTTCCCCATAGATGTCATAGATGGACTATCGTGGGCGTGCTTGGAAAACGCGTTGGTGCTGAAGATGCTGCTGCATATCGTTGTTACGACACCCATGGGATGATATGCACTACACCTTACTGTCAAGTAATTTTTTTGTTCAAATTAGGTTGCAGGTGTCAACTATTTTGTTGTTGGGTTGCAATAATTACTTATACAGACTAAAAAGTCAACACCATTTTCACCTGACTGCCCCGATAGAAGGGTAGTGTGTTTCGAGGGTATGTATATCTACGTCTCATGCACGCTATGTAGCATAAACAGAAATTGACATAGGGTAAAACTTTTTCTCTCTTTAAAGTAAAACTTTTTTCGCAGTCGAATTTTTAAATTAATGTTTAAACCATTGGGCTTGTCAATTATACAGGGTACATGATTATTTTGTATAATATTTCAGACCGTTTGCTTTACTTTAATCTCATCAGCAGGTTTCACTGCCTATATGTAAAACTTTTCTTGGCTTTTCTTTACTTGAAATCAATTTTACAAAAATTTCGGTTCTAGTTTATTCTAACATTTGATAAGGAAACGCGTACAAAAAATATGGCTTCTTTATATTGCTCACATATGACCATTACTTCTAAATTTAGATTTTTCAAATGAGCTATAACCATTTTTAATAAGACCCAGATCGTCATAAATGTCGTAACCAATGATCTTTTCCTAATTTTTAAAATATATATGTGGATACGTAATGTAAAATATATTGTCTAGTATATAAATATCTTCTTTAAGTTTAGTCGTTTTTTTCCCTTTCTTTTTTAAAATTATTTATGGACACAAAACAAGATACAAAAACATTCTTATAGTTTGTTCGTACACATGTTCTACTTATTCCATAATTTGCGGAAATATCGTTCAGTAGTGGGTCTACTTCTAAAGGAAAATATATTAAAATGGAAAACGGCATACATTACTACCACTAATGAATAAATAATATAAAAATTTTAAGTGAATTATATTAAATAATACTATAAATAAAAATAAAATAAATCTATACATATAAATAATAAATACGATACTTACCTGTAATATAGTATAACCTACTACTAATCTGATTT
>DWHP01007344.1:0-10994 GCA_018247895.1 Parnassius honrathi
CTCGTCAGTCCTCAGTGTGCGTGCGTTAAATGTTGCCAGGTCGAGTCGTCGTAGGTGGCAACCGAACCTCCACCGGATTATTAGCACCCCCTGCCCTGCCGTTACTATGGTCGCCACCGTAGCCAGGAATAGCGGGGCCGCCGGGGACTGAGGGCCGTCTATTTGTGTCATTCTTTATGGGGAGTATATTGCCATAGTTGCCACGCTTGGTGAGTGGATTGGCAACCGCAGTTTTTTTTTGTTGTACAGTTGCTACTATCAGGAAGATGCTGCTGCCCATCTCCTGTCGCCTTTTACGACACCCACGGGTAGATATGGAGCTTCAACCCCGAGTAATTAGCTACATAACACATCTTTCATTTGCTGAGATTTATTAAACATGAGGATGAATCATGGGATCGAATCATCACATCACCCCAGTCGGTGCTACTTTTTATTTTTAAATTATGATGATTCCATTTGTATTTAACGGCTCGTGTCCACGTGACAACGATCTGGGTTCACGTGTGGTGAAGTTCTTACAGGAATCGTATCCGCGACCGGAATGTCCTATAGCCTGTGGTTATACGAGCTCTCTATACCCTCGAGATTGAAACACAGCAGAGCGGGTGCTGCCGTTTGTCAGCAGAAATAGAGGAGGGGGTGGTGTCTACCCAGATGTACTCCCAGGCGGAAAAGCAGCCCCCGTGCTGTGCAAACTTTTGTAGCTTGTGAAAACGGCAGTTATCTTTGAAACTACATACTTGAAACTTAAATGGGATCACTGCTGTAATAAACAGTAAATGAAACATTAGCTGAATCGCTTTAGTAAACTTAGAGATAACTACATGATGATAACACTACATGATAAATCCCAATTTTATGTGATATTATGTAATTTATTCGTTAGTACATCTAATTTACAACTACCGACACCTCGAAATAGAGCCGCGAGGAGGAGCGCGGTCAAATGATTGGATGCCTGCGTCTGGCTGTGGGGCGTACGTAGGCTGCTGCCTGCATATGTAATTTTAATTAGATGCAGTGACAATTGACAACATATAATTTAAAAAAAAACTGTTAGCGACCTAACGCCTGAGTCATTGTAGTCAAACTTGCGAACCGGAGTAGAAGCCACCCACGGCCGGGTGAAGGAACTCCAACGAAAATATTACGCCAACCCACTGAACTCACCGTTGACTTCTTCAGTTATTTCTGGTTTCCAGAAGTCATGTTAATAGCGCGCTAGAGTTTTCTGGCAAACACAAACGCACGATTTACCCTTTCCGAGTTACGAGCACTTACCATCAGGTGAACTTAGCACACAGTTCACCTGATGGTAAGTGGATGCTGTGGTCCACGGATATTTATATAATTATCCTTATTTAAGAATCAAAATGAAGATGCGTTTTAATCACCGAGGACTGAGATGGAATCTTCGATCAACAATGTTGATCGGAGGATGGAATGCCTCGTTTCCAGTATAAAGGGTCTCCGGTTCTCTACGTTCACCATAGGATACACAGCAGCCTTGAATTGCTATTTTACGCTGATATTCTGAGACAGCGTGGTCCTTCCCCGGTCGACCCATTGTTGCTACAACCATAATATAGCTACATTGTGGCTCTAATACGTAAAATAAAAAAATAATACGTAATTATAAGGTTTAATTTTTTTACCCTTTAAAGTGCATCACATAATTCATAATTTACAGTCACAATCTCAATGTCATCTAAATATTAGTTAAATAAACTTCATCGTCTACTTTTCCACTCTAAAGGAACCTTCGCTGCAGACACTCATAACACGAATGGCTCGGCTCAACCGGGGAAGTACCACGCTCTCACAGAATACTGGCTTAAAACAACAGCTTAATACTGCTGTTTTGTATGGTATACCCTTTTTTACTGGAAACGAGGCATTCCATCTTAGTCGTAGTTCGTAATCGAGTATAAATGTAGATGTCTATGGGCTACGGCATCCACTTACCATCGGGTGGACTGTGTGCTCGTTTGTCACCCTTGTTCTATTAAAAAAGTACAACCTATTTTTTTAAAAAAAGAGTCACTTAAATCAGTTCAACCGTTTCCGAAAAATCGGTAAACATAAATTTAAAAAAAAACACTCGTCGAAAATAGAAACTCTCTTTTTTGAACTTGGTTGAAAATAAAATTTCAGTAGTCACTCGTCCCATGGCCAACAATGAATCACTAGAGCTAGAAACTAGGTAAGAGCTTGCGTGCGGCAAGAAATGAGCGCGTTGTTCCGATAGTTTAGTCGGTGGGCTGTAGGCGAGTGCACACAGATCCGCACTGTAAAGTTAAATTATCGCTGGTTGGTCTCTCGGCGTGAGTTCCAACCGCCAAGCGAGCATCGCTGAACAATTGAGACATGAAAAGCAAACTAGTAGAGAGAGAGAGAGAGAGTACTCGCTGGCAGTGTGAACAGCCAGCAATCAACTATTAATACATCTCTTTTATTGACACGGGATCTATTATGTATGTCTGTCGTAAGTCTCTTGAGCGAGAAAATTGTCGATAGCAAATCGCTTCCTCGTCTACGGTGGTACAAGTGCCTAAAGTTAGTAACACGAATCAGCTAATGTCTGAATACCAGCGTAAAATAGCAGTTTAATATTGCTGTGTATCGTACGGTGAGTGTAGACATCCGGTGACCCTTTTTTACTGAAAACGAGGCATTCCATCTTAGTCCTCAGGGGCGAGACAACGCATCATCGTTTTGATTCTTAATCGAGGATAAATGTGATGATGTCTATAGGCCACAGCATCTATTTACCATTAGGTGGACTGTTTTCTCTTTCCCTCATTCTTATTCTTAAAAAATGTTAATTTTAACGATAGGGAATTTAAATTTCAAGCAGTTTCGAAGACAAGTGAAGTTTTCACAACCACAAAAATTTGTATAAGCGCTAGGTAATTGGATTTCTTTTCTGCCTAGAAGTCCATCTGGGTGGGTACCACCATCTTTCGTTTTTTTCTGCCATCGAATAGTAGTGCTCAGTATAGTTATAGGCTATGGGGCATTTCGTCTTAGTCTTCAAACGTGACATACATATGTTTCCTTCATTCTTTGAAGTTAGTTGCAGTTATCCGTGGGTTGCAGTGATCGCTTGCCTTTAGGTGCACCGTAATTTCGTTTGTCAGTTCGTTCAGTTTTATAAAAATAATAATTGAATTTTGTTAGTATTTTTTATTAATACAAAGAAACAAAAGAAAATTCAAGACGTACAAGAATTAAATGTACTTTAAAGGTTTACGATAAAATTTTATGAGATTTGAAATTAAAAAATATATAGGTATAAGACATAAAAACAACACTTAAAAATAAATAATAAAATGTTTGGAATGTAAAACTTTGAAACGAGTAAACTAAATAACTTTATCGGTTACTGCATTAATATAGATATAAAGTGGCAATTAAATACGTTTACAGTTCGTTCACAACAAACTCATTGAGTCATGCATAACATTTTAGTTTTATATGCGGGTAAGCAGATAAGGCAATTTGTTCATGGACCTCATTTGAGTGAAACTCCAATGCAACAGCAAACTTAAGAGCTTCCTGATTTCCCCACTCCCTCATTTTCAAAGACATCCCAAATGTCAGTGTGTAATTAAGGATTATTATTTCTACTTTCTCAAAGAAAGAATGGTTCTCGAGAGGCAGCCTCGTACTGGTAAGGGAAGTGTAGGGTCACCCCCCACTAGATGGAGTGACCACCTGGTAAGAGATGCAGAAAATCGATGAACGTAGGTGGTTCGGGACCGTGCTTTATGGCTCCTTTAGGGAGGCCTTTGTTCAGCGGTGAATATGTGAGGGGCTATTATGATGATGATGATGATTTCGACTGTTCCACCTGTACACCTCTACACTGCTCCTTGGATGATTAGGTTTCTGAAGCGTGAGTTGGAGCTAGTACCTATCTGGCGTGTCTTGACATTGAGAATGTTTATATGAGTGTAAAAAAAGTAACTTATTAAATAATAAGAAACAAAAGAAGCAACAGTGTATGCCCAAGGTTTACTCAATAAGTTAATATATAGAAATTTCAAATTATTAAGAAAAAAATCACAAGGAGTCGGATTTCTAGATTTAAAATAATTATAAATGAAGTCTGACCTATTGACCTCTCCTGTTTCATAACCTCTTTCATTTCATAATATTGCAACAATAAATTAGGTGCAATCAGTAACCATAAGGAATCGGGAATTGTAGATGGCGCGGTGCAATATAAATACACGTTATCATTTGTCTCACCAGTGAAGTATAAAGTTACAAATCAATTAGTAAAATTACCTCCTACCTGCGCCCTCCTTTCACCCAAGGAGGGTCGCGTCCGTTAACGGCTTAAAGATCTCTCGCTAGATCATTAAGCCAATCCCAAAAGGTGGTGTTTAATGGGTAAAAGTCTTCACATAACCACGCAGCCGGCTGCGTGGTATGCTATGAGCATTCACCACCTCCCAACCCGTTTATCGGAGGGTAGCCCTTATTTGCTTCGGGCCCAAAAAAAAGTAAAATTGCAGAGTTTAAGCGGAGTATAGGGTCTTGTTCTAAAGCATATAGCACCGAAATTAGTACAGTTATCAGCTGATTACAACCATTAAAAACAAACTACAATACCAAATAGAGACGGATACAATTTACTTACAATGTTCAAATTTACACGTGTAGTGGCAGAGTAGGAGCCACTACACTATTCGTTATCATGTAGTTAACTAGTTTTAGTTTTTTAAACGTGGTTGAATCAAGCTGAAGCTATATTATGGTTGCAGCTTGTAGCACTAATGTGTACCATACATACCATACATACAGAAATCGTAGCTTATTGCTGCTGTGTTTCGTATGGTGAGTGTACACAATCAGGGACGCTTTTTACTGGAAAAGAGGCAGTCCTCATAAGTGACAACGCTCATCTGCATTTTAATTCTTAATCGAGGATAGAAGTAGATGTCTATAATCCACAACCATAAACTTACCGTAAAGTGGGCTGTGTGTTCGTTTGTCAGTCTTATTCTATAAATAATTACAAATACAATTAAAGTATCGGCTTACCAACTTTACGTCATGTAAACCCATTGAGAAACTGAAGTTTCCAAGACAGGAAATTACGGTATGTTTTTGCCGTTGGATTGATTTCTTATTAACGTATAAACTAGAACAGGACTTGTAATGTTGGAGACCATTTCTAAAATACTTGTCTTAATGATTTAACACAAGAATTTTAACAACTCTTTCCCTTATTAAAACAAACCGCATTTTTTAATTTATTGATTAATTTATTTACATATCCTGTGACATGTTCGTTAATGAATAAGTACTTGTTTTAATCGGTTTATTTAAAAAGTCTTGAACGAAGATTTTTAAGAACAATTTATGGGTACAATAATATGCTTTTAGCATCCAGAAAAGACACTACATTATATTAGTTCAGTTGAATGGGTGTTCGTAAACCCAAAATAATGAAGTTTTACAAGATTAATACTATAAACCACGCCAGTGCATTAGACTTAAAATTTGATATAGCTACAGTATTCCGATGATATAGGAATGTAGATGATTCTGGGGTCACTAAGTGCAATCTTAACCAAGTAGTGATGTAGACAACCTATGGGTTGTAATGAGTAATGTAATGAGTTCTTAAGGACCTAGTAAGGTGAATTAGTAGAAGGAGGTTGCGCCCGAACGTGCTTTGTGCTAGTCTTCAGGGCAGGGCTAAGTTCAGTTGTGGACTTACAATACACACTTTACTTACCTTTTTCTTCCCACCTCCTTGGTTCAGTAGTAATTGATTTCAAAACTGTTTGCTAATGAGTCTGAGATCGTTAATTTACTGGTCTTGGGTATGATCATTATGTTAGTTGCTATTATACCGCAACTCATGCTAAGTGATGACCTTCTAGATCACGCCTTACCACGTTAAAAGTCAAACTGTATTGTAATGCAGGGTAGATTATATATGTATTTATTATTCATATATAATCTACCCTGCATTAAATTTTAGTAATACAGTTTGGTTATTCGATTAATGGTGTATTAAGACTACAATTTTAATCCTTTTTGTACAGACTAAGGGTGACAATCGAGCACAAAGTCCACATGATGTTTTAGTGGTTTCTGTGGCCCTTAGACATTTACATCCGTCTTCGATTAATGATCAGTATGATCAGAAAAATACAGATGCGTTAGGATAAGATAGATGCCTTGTATCCAGTCAAAAGGTCTCCGGTTCTCTACACTCACTACAAAAAACAAAGCAGCATTAAGTTGTTTTACGCTGGTATTCTGTGAAAGCGTGGTCCTTTATAGGTCGAGCTGACCGTACAAAAAATATAGCTATGGTATGACTCTACTACTTATAAATACATTGAATAATATCTCGTCTTGTTGGTATAAGCGTCACTTCGCGTGGGGGAGAACGAACAACAGTTTCGCCGTGCGGAAGAACGTCGTTCCGAAGTTTCTGGTACATTCAACGTTTATTATAATCAGTGGATGAAGGACACGTATGTATGTCGCGCAGGCACCTTAAAAGTTCTCAGAACGGTTGCGACCAGTTTAACGGCCGCGAGGTCGATAACCAGGGCGCGCATTTCGGCAAGGTAGGTGCACCTGAGAACGTCGCGATCATACTACGTACGCAGATTTAGTGTGCACTCAATAATTGTTTATTACGTCATCGTTTTTCATTAAACTATTCCAAGCAGGCAATGGTAACTGGTGATGATGCAGAGGATGTAGAGGAGAGGTAAGCGGGCATGTGGCTCACTTGATGGTAGGTGCCTACCGCCGCCCATGATGAACAACTGCAATACAAGCAGAATTGCTGGTACGAAGCCGGTCTTTTAAAAGGAGGAAGCTTGTTACTTAGGTTAATAAAAGTCTAGTAGACTTTTTATTCTTGTCTTGAAGACACTCACTCACATTATAACCGGAATAGAGGACTGGCAAAGTATTATATTCATTTGCTATACCCATTAGGAATGCAAACTAAATCGTTTAGTTCGAATGTGTGGAGACAAAAAAGCCGACCACAAAGGGACGGAGACCCGCTGGGAGTCTGTTCATTCCGTGTAGTGTATTGAAATCGTAGCCAGAAATGTTAATAAAGGAAAAACCAAGAATATTACAATTGGTTTTCTTGTATCGATCGCTTGATAATCTTCGATTATATCATAGCTTGTATGATGTTACCGAATACGAATGCAACATTCGTAATCATTCGTTATAGGACTTAAACTTTTAAGTGTTTTTATTTAGCTCACCACATTACAAAAATGTCCCCCAGATCACATTTTGGTTACGGTGGCCAGTCTCAAATATGTACGCAAACAACAGGGAGTGCAACGATACTCTCTGTTATAAATTTTCCATGATCCAAAAGAGATCAGGTGCATAGCCGTCGGGTTTATGTACTTTTCGAGACACAGGTGTGAAACATCGTCAGCTTTCTGCATCCGGGCTGCTACTCAGAATTTCTTGATAGAAACAGCCAATTACTCATTTTGGCCCAACCCGGAATTCAAACCCAAGGCCACATGTTTAGCATTCACGCTAACTATGTACCACTAGACAAGGCGGTCGAAGCTCACGACATAAAACAATATTTAACGAGTAAAACTATTCATTCTTTATCTTTTAATCAAATTAATTCAAATAAGGGCCAATTTTTCAATCATCAATTAAAACTTATTCATTAGACAAAATACAACAAATTAAAAAAGTACGGTAGTTTGAATAACATAGTTTAATCGTTTCATTTTTATATTCAGTCAGGTTATAATTAATTAGACGGATAACTTAATTAACAGTTTTAAGTGGAATAAAAATACAGATAATCAATTTAAATTTCATGGTTATTCCTTTTAAATAAAATGTCGCTGTAAAAATTACTACGAAACGTCGCAATGCAATCTGTCGTACAGGTTAACATCTCGGTACAACAAGAGATCCGTCTTGCTCCCATTTGTGCAAGGAGTTAATTATCTGAATCCCAGTAATTAAAAACTGGGCTTGCGGCTGGAACAGATCGCCGCTACTGATATCATTTCAATTACTTATGCCTTTAGCTATCCATCGTTTAAATGGCATGGCAGGTTTGACTGCTTCGTCGCTTTAGTGGTCGCGTTCGAATCACAGGTCGGGCCATAATCAGTAATGGGTTTTTCTATCAAGAAATTTCTTAGCAGCAGTTCGGAGCCAGGAAGTTGGCGTTGTTTCACTCTCGTGCCTCGGAAAGCATTTAGCCGTTAGACTACGCCTGATCTCTTTCCGGTCGTATCGGATTTTCCCCACATCGGATTCCGGATGCTATGAGAATGCGGGACAGATTGTACCTGTGCTTGGGCACACACTCGTGCACTATAATTATTTCATTCGTATATTATTATTTCATTCGTATATGTTAAATCTCCGTTGAGGTTGGCCACCATGACCGAAGTTCGGATATAGAGGCAGTCGTTATCAATCCGAAAAGATGTAGATGTATATATGCACACAAACCATTTTTGTTATTATTTAAATTTAAGTTTTGTTAATAGAAGACTATTTTAGATATCTTAGATATTAGTTAAAAAGTTTGAATGCTTTTAAGAAATTTTCTAGGGAAAAGCTGGCCATCATGACACTGGTATATATTTACTAAAAGGATGTCCCAACTACGCATTCAAAACATGTAAAAATAATAATAAAAAATAAATAAATATGGGCCTGTGGACTGTTTGTTCCTTTGTCATTCTTATTATATAAAAAAAAATAGTTTTCAACGAAACCATTTTAATTTCATTTTAATTTTTTAGAACACAGTCCACCTGATGGTAAATGGATCCTGCGACCCATAGACGTCTACATATATGTATTTTCGTTTACGAATCAAAATACAGATGCAATGTCAGGTGTGAGAACTAAGATGGAATGTTTCTTTTCCAATAAAAGGAGTCTCCGGTTGTCTACACACAAACGAAACACAGCAGTATCGAACTGCTATTTTGAGCGGGTATTCTGTGAGAGCGTGGTCCTTCCCCGGTCGAGCCGACACACTCGTGCTACTACAACCATACCATAGCTGCGGGCTGCAGCGTGGCTCCTACCATGTATAGGGTTATGAACAACAACGTTCAATACGTTGACGAAATATGCCAAAATACAGAGCGTTATTTACCACTGTATTTGTTAAATAATAATAATCAGTTACTCGTTAAAATATAACTTATGTTAATAACATGTATAACTAGCGAACTGCCCCGGCTTCTCCTAGATGCGAACTTTTAAAGTGGAGTCATTACGATTTTTTTAAATAATTCGTCAATGAACATATATTTTTATCAATTTTTCGCTTTTACAAAAAATACTTCAGGTTTTTTCCTCTATCATCTGTTCGTAAAGTTTTATCACCATCGGTTCAGCCATTTCGGACAGAATCATCTTGGACAGACAAACTGACAGACAAAAATTTTAAAATTGGTTATATATATGTCATTGGCAAGTAAATAGCCCCCTTAGCAAATACAAGCCAGTTATCCAATATTACACGCAGTCACTTAAATTTTATTTATATGTCTCTATACATATAGTATAGAGTATAGATATAGAGAGGTGTAAAGACGTAACTGAAACAATTTTTATTCGTGTCATAAACTTCATCGGATAGAGGATCACGATCTAGCTAAAACTGAATACTTACATCAGTGCTATAGTTTCTTATATCGAACGTACGATTAAGAACTTTAAATTCCAGTAATAAGATGCCAATTAGTTTACGTAGATACCCATTCATGCCGAAACTAGATACTGCAGAAATATGTTTTAGATCACATGCGATTTAGAACGTTACTACCTTGTATTAATATTGCAAATAGATTACGTAGAGTATCATTCATTATTTAGTTCAAAGAACTGACTCCCACATTGATAAAGTCATGTTATACTATTTTTTGCAGTCCATTTCTTACCGATGATGAAACTTATGTTATTTGAATAGACAGGACTGGTCATTGGGAGCAATGGACCCCATTGTCGGCTCTCATTACACCAGTATACACTGCAGTAAAAAACTACTTTAAACAAAAATGACCTGGCGTAAAAAAATGCTAATGATTACGTTCCCCTGGGCGATTTCGATTACCAAGATATCTTTATTTATTTACAATTTTATTTAAATCATTTAAACATTATCGAAATAAAATGGTTTCAATTGTGGTGAAATTGACTAGAATATTTTTTATAAATTAAATACTCCTGGTATTGGCGGCTTAGGAGAATCTACTACCCTTTAACAAATCGCGGCATGAAAGTCTAGCGGTGACCGTCATTGCGCATAATTGACCGTATTGCGCATTATTACGTTCGCAAGTTCGCACGCGCCGATTTGCTCTCCAGTCGTGTTCCGTCTCCCGTTTTGATACGACATTCACAGCTATCCCCTCCACGTTTCGTTCAGCGCTAGAGTTATGTGGCGCGACTTATACATCACGTGCAGGTCGTAAGAGACGGCAGTGGGAACAAGACATGGACAGCAGCACGTTTCTAAATAACAGCACAAAATAATAAAAGAATACCCGTCTGCTCAACGTGGTAATTATATCAAATACGGGGGTATTTATTGTATGTGGGACAATTTATGGTTTATTAATGTAATTGTCACGAGCCACCATAATATATCTGATATTATGGGTGCATCACGAATGAGTCGACTCTATCTGTGAAGGACCACCCTCTCACAGAGTACCAGCGTAAAATAGCAGCTCCATGTTGTGTTTCGTATGGTGAGTATATAGAGAACCGATTATTAGAAGATTATTTTTACTGGAAACAAAGCATTCCATCTTAGTCTTCAGTGTTGACAACACATCTGCATTTTGATTCTTAATCTTAAAAAAGATGTCTATGGGCAACAGATTCCCTTTTTTTTATAGGACAGGGTAACAAACGAGCACACAGTCCACCTGATGGTAAGTGGTTGCTGTGGCCCATAGGCATCTACATCTATCTTCAAT
>DWHP01007345.1:0-10993 GCA_018247895.1 Parnassius honrathi
TGACGGCACGCTGCTCGATTTGCTCCATTCGCGGAAATTATGTCCGATTACTTTGTTAATAAATTTATAAAATCACAGCTAATTATCGCACACGTTTCGAACTTCACACAATGAACTAGTCTGAACTGAACTAAATAATGGGGGTAGATTTGATTTTTAGAATTGAATGGATCTGTGTTAGGCTGAGTACTTTTCAATCCACCCTCGTACATTCCAATGCTGTGAACGGGTCTACACCCATTTTTGCAGGGTTTTTAATTCAAGGCAAGCGCTTATTAAATACAGTCATGTTAAAGTGTTTTTCATGTATCCACACACATGCCGATAGTTGTTGGAAGCATTATCATCATCATTACCACTACAGTCCTTCACAAGTCTGCCACTGATCATAGTCCTATTATAATGTATACCTAAAACAAATTCTCTATGAAAGGAATACTTTCCGAAATTGAAATATTTAAACCAGTGACTAGAAGTATTGTCTTAGGAGCGAGCATCCAGTTTTACGACTGCAAATGCAACCTTTTGTTGTCAATTTGCAAATAATTACTCTAAACCTTGTGACTCAATTAAAATATGCTGTTTTTATTGTTTTGCATTAATTTTTTAAAAGGTATTAGTGATTTTTGATCGACTAATTAGATTGAATTTTCATCTAATATTATTCGAATGATTGAATTCGCTTAGTGAATGTGCCACTGAGCATTGAGTAATAAATCGAAATTACATTCAAGCCATAAGATCTTTCCTGCCGTCACCAATGAAACTTAATTGAACCGCGTGCTTGGTGACGAAGAAAAGCATAATGAGGAAACCATGAATGCCTGAAGAAATTTAAATAATACTTCGAAGAAATTTATAGTCCAATAAGACATATGGCAAGGCGGGATGGTGGACATTTACATGCGCTCAATCCGTCTTAGAAATAAGAAGAAGCCTGTGCCCAAGAGTGGGACGTGTGTAGACCGTAATTTTGTATTACTTTAATACCTGAACAGATGTTAGATAGTTTAGGAAAATAATATATTACACATACCTATTAAAAAAGTGCATTTATCAAGGGGGTTTGAATAATTATCTCTCTGAATGTCAAACACACCTGCACGCAATGCAAGGTGTATCTAAATAGTAAACGGTAGGCTCTACAAGGCTCTACGGTCTTACATATTACGTGTGATATTCAGACTAGAATTATTACAGAAAGAAAATAGGTTTGACGCTCGCTGACCCATCTGCCCCAGGAGTTCACTATCATAGTTATCGTATTTACATCCTATCATTCTACTGCTTAACATAGCCCTCCCCCACCCCATAGATTAATGGTTACCAAAAACGTTACAATACTATATTATTCGCGGATGAGCAACCACTGTTTTGTAACTCCCAATAAACAGAAATTGGTTGTAAACGGGCCAAATTAGGAGTACCCTTAACCGACGAGCATGTGTGCGTAGGTATATGGATGTGAAGGAGGCGAAAGAGGTGTGTAAGGATCTGTAGTCTCTGCCTACCCCTCTGGGCGACAGGCGTGAGTGTTTATGTGTATGTTATGTGGTTGAAAAAACTTTATTTTCTAAATTAGAATAAGGATGACGGACGTTCAACTCCACCAGTTACCAAGAACTATGATATAATTGTACGTTACCAGTAAAAACGGTCTATATTTCTCTAAATTCACCACACGAAACATAGCATTATAATATAACTGCTTTTTCACGCTTGTAGTTGTTGCGAAAGTGATCCTTTCCCGGTCGAGCCGATCCATAATATAGCTGCAGCATGGTGCTACCACGTGATCTTTTTTCTTTCTTTCTTCAACATTCCGTAAAGATTCACTGCTGAACGCACATGTATGCATATTAAAGCATGTTGTTAGTTGCAAATGGTTTGCATATGTGTGGACGTGAGTGCGCGTTCTTATCATAAGTTGAACATTGAACATTATTTCCTATTTTTATTTTCCAAAATTTATTTTCAACTCCGGAGCACACGTCTTCAGCATAATAGGAAGGACGCCATCAGGCCCACACGACTTGTTGATGTACAGGGAGAGGAATGCTCTGCGCACCGAGTGTTGGGTAAACGGCACATTCCGCATGGAGCGCTCATACCGCGGGGTGGTCAGCGGTGTGTTCCCCCCGTCAACAAGAGTTTTAGATGAGAGAATTAGATGCAAAGAGAGAACCCAGCACATCGGCTTTGTCCTTTGCGGTGTCCTGTGCTTATTTTTGGCCAGTGAGTTGTCCTTTCCGTGCAGAGATGGGAGAGATGGCTGACAGAAGTTTCTTTGGATAATTTTAGTGAGAGATTAGAATGCAGTTGTTCTCGAAGGAAAACGAACTAGTTTCTCGCCAATACCACCAATGTGCTCCAACTTTGCCTTGATAATGAAACTTTTTAAGGACCTAGAGGTAGAATTATATTTCTTTTTAAGAGCGCCGATATTTGCATCCCGAGACGTCGTTGCGTGAGCCCAGGTCTGGTAGAACTTTCGCTTATGGCGTAATGCTATTTTACAGGAGCGACCAAACCGTGGCTGGGTTATGCCTGCGATAGGTACCACAGATGTTGGAATATAAAGTTCCATTCCGTGTAGCACACAGAATTAGCAACAACGCTGGTATTATCCGGCGAAAAGCAAACCCGCCTCCAAGGATAGGATGCAAAAAAGATCGCATCCCGTCCCAGTCGGTTGACCTATAATGCCAAACACGGCGGCAACCTGCAGAACGCAACCGCGAAGAGAAGGTGAGTGGCACCGTACTCCGGATCAGACAATGGTCGGAGGAGCCAAGAGGGTATCGACGGAGACCTGATATCCGTCCGGATGAGAGGTCAGCAGAAGGTCCAACAGGGAAGGTGCATGATCTTTCACATCTGTGATTCGCGTAGACCATATACCAAAGCAAAGTTACAGACAGATTTACTCGCATGATCGGTTAAACAAGAACCAGGCCATTCGGCGTAGTGCGCGTTAAAATCACCAAGCATCACGACCTCAGCGGATGGGACCCGTTGAAGCACGAAGTCTGCAGCCTTTTGGACGTAGTCGATGGGTTGGTCTGTATTGGTATTGCTGCTATGTCTACGCGCAGCCATAAGATGGACAGGTCCTTTAAGGCTGCCGAGGCGTTGAAAACATATGTTCTCTCTGACTTACATGCAAACTCCAACCCGAGGCACAAAGGAGTGTTCTAATTTGTAACCCGTGTAGGGTAGATACGAAATATCAGCTGGAGAGAACACTTGTTAGAAAATTAGAAAGAGCAAGGCCGGCTGCGCCGTTTCCAGATGGTAGTGGACGGAGTTAAGGTTTGAATGTAGTCCCACGTTTGCCTCGAGCAGGTTTAGTCTCGTTCCGAATTTCGCTCCCCACTGAAAACGCGGGACATCCTGATCACTCACGCTCAGGAAGAGTAGAGTAGCTTGGGTGTGGATGCTCAGCGAGGCATTCTCCGCCACCGGGGGTGCTGGTACCCCTTGAGGTAGCGTTTTATCTAACTCCGCTACGGGGGAGCGAAAATTAGGCCTCCGGCCACCCGCACTCACCAGACGAAATGCAAAAGCAGAGCTTCTACTTTACGCTGGTCTTCTGTGAGGTCGTGGTACCACCCTGGTTCAAGCCGGCCTATACGTGCAACAGCAAAGGCTGCTGCGTGGCTCCCCCCCTGTTAATTAAAATTTTGTGCGTTTGAGTGGATAGTTCAGATTTACAATACAATATAGCAATATAATAAATGAAATATAATCAAGTTTAAAATGTTTCCAGATTCAGGAATAAAAAAAGGTATTTTTTCAGTATACAGTAATAGTGGCAACCTCGCGCATTTCATGATAAGAGCTGGTATAATATCGTATTTGAAGAAAGAAAACTGACTAGGTTCAAGACGGAAAAACTATCCGCATTTTATCGTCATGTTTTATCGACGCTACGTAGTATGGCCGGGTACGAGCCATCAGTCGCAGGGCACGTTTCCTATCAGCGAATAAACGGACGCCGAGATTCCATTTCGTAAACGTTTAAGAGTAAGACCCGTCCATAATAAAATCTAAAAAACAAAAAAGTTAACTCAGTAATTACTAAGATAGAGGAGTTTTATATTTGATTAGAATACCTTCACTTTAATGGAAGAGATTTATCGGATCATTTATTTTTTTAATAAGAAATTAAAAAAATAGCCTTTTTACAAGAAGAATGTGTATATAATTAGAATACTCTACTGTAAATCCAATTACATATTTTCTCTTCTTTAGTTTTTGATTATAACTTTATTATTTGCTTATTTCTAATATAAATAACAACTTTATTTGATTACTTTAATTCAATATGAAACCTAAGTAGGCACAGGCCTAAAAAATGTAACAAAAATTGTAAAACACAAAGAGAGTTGTTAAGTTGTAGGACATGTATTATTTATAAATTAATACCAAGTACCACTTACAGTAAATATTTTGAATTTGAATTTGAATGAAAATATAAGAAACCGGTAATAATAATGAAACCGGTATAAGGGACAATTTTTTAACCGTCAGTTAAAAGTTTTCTATCAAATAGATTATAACCTGAGCACTAAGACCATTTAATGGATGGTCTAAGCCTGAGCGAATATAAAAGTGAAACGATTGAACTAATTTTATTCATACAACTTTAATTGTTGATTTTGTTTATGTTTTGTTTTATTCCATGTTTTATTTTATACCTGATGACTTTAAAATCGTCGCTTAGTGGTTGCTTGACAAAGAAATCGTTTTTGACATATACTTGTGTATTTCACAGGACGATACAACGTTTAACAATTTCCTTTATGATTCTAATTAAACATTTCATCAACTTAGGTCATTGTTTTGGCAGGCATTTCATCTTAATCCTCATAGGTAACAACGTATCTGCATTTTGATCCTCAATTAAGGATAAATGTAGGTTTTTACGGGTCAGAGCATCCATTTATACTATCAGTTGAATTTAAAGCTCCTTTGTCACCCTTATTCTATAGTAAACCAGGGTTCTATTCCCGTCGATGCCAGTGAAATTGTTGACTGTAATATTAAGAACTGAATTACCACGTGTTATGTTGGGAAGACAAACTCTTTATACACTGTAATGTCTAGATTTGATATTTCAATAACAACAGAGAAATTAGCAGTAACATTTGTAAGATTATAAATTAGCCATTAATTTGAAATTCATGTAAAACTTAATTTAAATAGAACCGTGGTATCTCACTAAGTCAATATGATATCAATGAATTTGTCTATTGTAATAGTAAGAACTGATTTACCATGTGCTCTGTTGGTAATAATATACTTCATTATGTCAAATTTTGTATTTTCTTACATCAAAATTATCACTATCAATTGAAAAATTACTTTAATGTTTATTACGATAAGTAAGCAACTGTGGCAGCTTAGTGGTGGCAATTTTAATTTCAGGTTCGATCATCAATGAGATCGTTAATTGAATTTTCAGTGCTGATTTACCACGTGCTTGTCGGTTAAGAAAATAACCGCGAGGAAACGCGCATGACTGAGATATAAAATATTATGAAACCATGCGAAGTACACCAGCACTGAGGTAGCGCAGTTAAGCAATCAGTTGCAGTGCCCGAGTGAGGGTTCGAATCCCGCAAGGAATCTTGCATGAGCATCTAATATAATTGTTTCGGGTCTGGACCTTTCCCTTGTGCAATTGATGTATGTAAACTGCCTCTATGATACAGGATAAAACTCTAGTTTGGGAGTTATTTTTTTTAATAAGAAGAAATAGAAGAAACAAGTTAAAATATAAGTTTGAGGTAGTAAGTCCCACATTTTAAGTAAATACATTTTTGAATTAAATAAAACGCTTCTAACTCATAAATTAAGCCTCGATATCGCACTCAGACGGATGACGCCCTTCCGAACAGCGGCGTGCGTTTATCGCTTTACAACGAATTGTTCTTTTGGTTCCACCTCGTATTGCTTCCCGTCACGGCACGAGCTTTAGAGCCTCCAGACACGACTTGCGGGCCTTCGTTCGTAATAGCCGTCCTGACCTTTTTATAGTCGACATGCAAATTTCTCGAATTATGCCCGCTCGATTAATTTTTCTGGGCGTGAACAGAGAAAACGAGCGATTCGAATCGATTCGGTATATTCAAAATATTTTTATACTTAAAGCTGAGATTAATATATGCTTTTTAATATTTGTTATATTTATAAAATACTAGACTCGCCCCGGCTTCGCTTGGATAAGCTCTATAAACGTGGCGTTATTTTGATTTAAGATAGTCAAAGACTATTCGTATCGAAAAGTTTTCGTTTTTCCAAAAATATCTGTTTGTTAGTTAAGTTAGTATTTTATATTATATTTTTATATAAAATATAGCCTAGATCCATGGCATTATTTCCTAACTGTTCATAATGTTTCATTACAATCGGTCTAGCTATTCTAGTCAGACAGACAAACAGGCAGAAAAAAAAACTTTTTTATTTTTATTCCGTCTTAGAAGCCAGCAGTTTCAATATTAAAAAGACAGGAACTTTAATCTTATTTATAGACATTTATTTTTCAGAGAGTAGGCAAATTGTAAGCTTAAGTTGAAAAATATATAAAAATACATATTAATAAACCGTTATTGCAGATTTTGAAATTATCCCAAAAAGAATGTGATTTACGGCCAACAACTTTTTTGCCTACCTACCGACCCCTACAAATGTGTGCGTGCGCAGTAAAATCCGTTGAATTAATGCATTACCACGCATTTTGAATTTAAAAGACAAAAAAGATCTTAATTTTTATTCACCATTTGCCTATATAACTTATTCTGAACCTTATTTGCAAGTTTGGTCGGTTATTGCAAAATAACCCTGTATAGATATAGATATACTGGCGCGTCTGATAGTGATCGAGTAATTTCTGAACAACTTGACCAATTAAAATCATTTTCATAAAATATATTCGTTTTTACGAAACAATGGATCATAAATATGCTAGCCTATGATAGGTGGCGCCGTGATCTAATAATCAATAAATGTTATCGTATTCGTATTAATACTGTAAAATCTCCGAAGCGATTTTGTAGTGAAACACGTCGCGTTAGCTGACGCAAAGAAGAATCTCCCTGGTCAGTTAGCATAAACGTATATATTATAAATTGTTATTCAATTCCAAACATATTTTTATATAGGTTGCTTCTTACGTAGACAGCCTATCATTTCAAAGGTACCTCATTTAAAGCCGCGGTTGCATCATAGGCAGCTGAACTATGTACAATTTGGTTGAGTTAAGTTTGCACTTGGTGCCGTAAATATTAATCAAATAGAAGACGAAAATTAAGACCTGCGTACTGCAAACTGCAAACCGACCGTACTTACGCGACTGTATGACATGGGATTTGAGAGCGGAGAAAGGGGGTCTCGTATTGCAGTGAGGTGCACACTTAGCTCAACCGAGTTGTAAGTGGCGCAAATATGAGTCTCTAAATATTGATTACATATTAATCACGTTCTTGAGTCCACGTGCGGTGAAGTTTCTAAACGAACTGTATCCGCGGCCGGTCTTTGCTGCTGGTGATAAGAGGGATGGTTCCTTTCTCGCTCAAAGGCTAAGTATAGGCATTCAGCGAGGATATGCAGCCACGCGTGGAGCAGCACCGTATGATAATTTAAATTTTATTATTTATTTATTATGTTTATACAACATATTAAAAAAATTAAAAACAAGTTGGGTTATTAGGGCTTAATAAGAATTTTAATTTTAAGCTTTGTGAATATTTTATATTTAGTTAAGTAAATGTTAAGTAAATTTAATAATTTTGGTATACTTATAAAAATAAAATTTAGTTCTAACTTTAACACGAAAGACTTGAAATAAAACCGTTTTATTTCGACAACACTGCCATACTTTATAACCATACGTTTTACGGCTTCGTTGCGATGTTTTCATTTACGTCCGGGGGCTTTCATTATTTCGGACTTCACTGCATCACACGTGATACGTAATAAAATGTAGGTGACATTGTGAAACCTTAATTTAAATTTAAATTACAGTCACCACAGGTTGGTCGTTGAAGAACATGGGAGAGGGATAATCGTTTTACATTCATGCCTATGATAACTTGTTACGCCCAATAAATATAATATAATCATGTACCAAACATTATATTGTAATGTTTAAAAAAGTTACGCTGGGTTTCTTGCTAATTCTTCTCAGGAGGAAGACTCTTTTCTGAACCAGTGGTAAATTTTAAATGACTTTCAATAAGTATTATCAGTGATCGTAGGGAGGAAAAATGGCAGCGATTACCGAATGGTTAGAGGCACACTGAACCTAGACGTGAATTTGGACAGGTAACACGTCTAATGAAGTCAACGCTCCGTCCCTCTCATGCTCTAATCTAAAGCTCTGAAAACTTTCAGCTCGAGTTACAAAATAGAAGACTGCAATGAAGTGAACGATATGAATGATAAACTTGTGGAAACTATCCATGCGGTCGAAGCTGAATTTTGTAAGACCCGTCACAGAAGAACACAAAAACTTTTCGATCACACTCCTAATTTCATAGCTGTAAGACGGAAGATGAAGCTTTTTTTTTTTATAGGACAGGGTGACAAACGAGCACACTCTCTATTGGTGTAGTGCTCTGTCCTTCTTTGTCTAATTGATCTGAGTTTTTAGGTTTCAGATCAAATATGTAAACTTCTACGAAAGTAGATGAATTAAGTTTCACTCAAAAAACAGGTCCTCACTAAAATGGCCCATAGACATAACACCATCTTACCCATTGGACTGGATTAGGAATAAAATGTCATTATAACCCCTGAGGATTAGAAGGCACGTCTCGTTACCAGTAAGAGCTACATTAAGAGACTTTTATTTGTCCTTAACCAATAGTTAAGGAATACGAGAAATAATTTTCGTGCAGAGAGTGATAAAAATACCGATCATAGTGAATGATTCAAAGGAGGCGCCTGCCACTGTGCTCATCAACCACTTCCTAGTTCTTTTTCATTTTTATATTACCTTTTTTCCCAATCGTTTAAGCCGCCAAATTTACTTCTTGTTTATAAAAAAAATCAAGTCCCCTACATGTAATAAAACAGGGATCTAAAACACAAACGTTAGATGGTTATAAATAGCCGTTATTTAACGTCGAGCGTGTCCGCAAGCAGTGAGGACGCGCCCTAATTGCGTAGCTCCGACTGCCCCATTTATTAAGTAGAAACTCCACAGACAGCCCATGCCGAATAAAATATTGCAAGGGTTGAAAGCACATAGTTCCAAATTGGAAGTTCCAGTTGGTTGGACTCTAAAAATTGTTACAGAATTAAAAAATTGATTTTTTTTAAAGTATTACATGAGCACGTAGTCCACCTAACGGTAAGTGGACACTGAGACCCATAGACATCTATCCTCGATTATGAATCAAATGCGCTGTCACCATGTTACGAGCAATAAGGTGGAACACCTCGGTTTCATTAAAAAGGGTCTCTGGTTCTCCACTCTCATACGACATACATACGGCCTTCATGAAAAAGCCTTTCACACAATCTCGTTGTATTTTTAATAGCATTTACCACAGAAAGTGCGATGGGAAATTTGAATTAATACCAGCCGCCAATTCAAACATTGCACGTTGCGATCAAATTTTTATTATTCCATCCAAATTGTGTGCTTGGTAGTCGCCATGCTAGTCCACCATCGTGCTATTTTATATACAATATATAAGATGCAAATACAAATTAAAAAAAAAAATATCCATGGGACCTTCAAGAAGAGAACCTACTCCTTTAAATTAGAGCACTTTTCTGCTATTCCTCAGTACTCAGGCTTATTTCGGTATTGCAGCTGTTTATGGTCATCGGCGATTACTATATAATCTTGCCCTACGGAGATAGCTATTCTGTGATGAGGCTCGCCGGTACGCCGCGGTGACCGAAATTCGGTCTTCGGGATAATTTTAATCAATACCTTCACCTCTTACCAAGCCTATTCAATTTTGAAAATCAATTGTCAAAATCTAAACTGCTACCAAATTCTCGTTAACTTTTCACCGTTCCGTCTTTTCGTATTAAATCCAACAAATTACTGGTTAACTGCAACTAGAGTAAGTTGGAAATACGCCGAGATTGAATTTAACGAGTGCAGCCGGCTGAATGTGGTTTTAGGGGTTAGAACGAGACTAAATTGAACTTTATTGCAAATCGGCTCTTTACATCGAAAATATATTTTCAGACGGATTTCCCGCAAACCATTGAGATTCGCCGCGATTGCTAGAGAACTGTAATAACTATACATTTATTCCTTACAGCTTATCAAAAGTCTAATGCCGAATATAGGCCTCACCCATAGGCGCATGATTGCGATAGTTGCCACAATTGGCAAGCGCGTTCGTAACCGCAGTTTTTTTAATTATTTTGAGTTGTTATCAGGAATATGTGCTGCCCATATCCTATTCCGTTTTCCTCTGTCACATTTACTACAACCACAGGATGATATGGGTCTCCTCTTACCTCACTACGCGGCAAATATTATATGCATAATTTGACAGTATCTACAAAAACTATAATTTCAATGTCTAGAAAAATAAGATTGATATATTTAGGCACTGAAATTCCAATTGAACTAAAAATGAAAAATTGACCGAATTTGAAAACACTAGCGATTTTGCGAAATGGCCCTAATTCGTGTACTTAGAGATTTTCAATTCGTGTACTTAGAGACTTTCAAGAAAAAAGCGTTCATAATGTTTAAAAGACTGACAACGCACCTGGAATTCTACTGGTGTTACAGTTGTTCACGAGCAGCAGTAGTTACATACCAATAGGAAAGTCGGACGTTCATTTTGGGAGGCAAATATACACCAAAAGTATGTAAAATACTACTAAAGTAGCAAATTCAAATTATATGACGTAGTAGTTTATTAGTAAGAGAGAAAGAGACATTTATTCGTAACATACAGATGTCTGTTTAAAAATCATTGATATTTCTATATATATATATATATATATATAT
>DWHP01007346.1:0-10993 GCA_018247895.1 Parnassius honrathi
ATAAATAATCAATGCATAAACATGTTTAATTAAAAATTCATTGTATGTATAATGATTATAACATAATATACTAATTGAGGTGTCTGAGGGTGTGCGTTAATTACGTTACATATGTATACAAATTCATTTAAAAAGGAGAAATTAATTGTAAATATGGGAATACTGTTCCCATCTCTGGGCTAGGGCTCCCCAGTGCCAGCTCCTTCCACTTAACCGCATCCAGGGCAGAGCGGCTCTAATCGTCGACGACCGAGTGCTTTCTGATCGACACGATTCACTGGGAGTGCTCTGAGGAATTGTTCGGATTAATCCCAGCCGCCAAATTTCGTCAATGCACTACGCGGCAAACGTCCCGATGCCATCCACACCATCAGGATGCTTGGCGGTCCACCACTGTACGTTTCACAAGGAGTTTTATTTCGCGTACGACTTCTCTGTGGAATAGTTTACCACCGGCGATTTTTCCGGACCGATACGACCCGGGGGCCTTCAAGAATAGAGCTTACTCCTTTCTAAAGGGCCGGCAATGCACCTGCAATTTCCCTGGTGTTACAGTTGTTCATGGGCGGCGGTAGTCACTTAACATCAGGTGAACCGTATGCTCGTTCGCCCCCTCTTCTATAAAAAAAAACTTATGTTTGAGTTGTTTAAGCAACAGGTACCGTGTTGCTAATAGTAACTCCAGTTAAGTATGCAACAAATGCCACAGCAGACACCACACATTGTTGCATTTTAGGAGTGATACCATATCCGCGCTAAGCAAATCTGAGAATGAGACTCCACCCACCAAGGTCGGTACTTCCAACGTGCGATCGGGCGAGATTACCCTGTGCTCACTGTGGAATGTGAGAGGGGCCGATCGTGTACCGGCCGTCGCGTTGTTGGGTACAGCACGTATTATAGTTAAAGATTTGCATGGAAACGAACGGAACGTTCGTAAGCTAGTAGATAGTGTGTCTCAAAGTTACTTTATAAATCAGCAGTGTTGCCAACGTTTGGGATTATTAGTAAACAAGACGCCTTCGTGTCCCGTGGTAAAGGCAATTGGAAGCTTCAATCAAACGGTCAAAGTTTCGATAAACCTAAAATTTTATTTACGTTTAGATGATAGTGTTAACTTTAATATACATTCATTAGAACTAAATAAGGTCAATGAGCGCCTGCCAACCGTTGCGGTCGATGATTCCGCAATGACCAATTTAGATAATTTAGCTTTGGCGGACGACACTTATTCCGTCCCTGGAGACATTGATTTGCTCCGGGGCATCAATCTTGCCTCACCTTTTGCTACTCAATAAAGTCAAGGGTAACTCTTCGTGTACCGCACCTTAAAGAAACCGTTTTAGGTTACGTTATTGTTGGTTTCGTTCTTACGGTTCATAATATTTCGGCAACCTCTCATTGTTGCACCGCCGCTGAACCTCCCGAATTGTTGAATCGCAATTTTCGGGAAAAAAGGAGGGAACGTCCCGCTTATACTTAGCTCGGATAATAGATTATGCGAGGAGTTGAAAAGCAAGATGTTAGAGTCTATTAGTACGGGCGTAGGAATAGAACTTGTAGTAGTTTCATCGCAGCCGAAGGGAACACAGTATAGGGATAGCCCTGGAGCCAGGTTTATAGACACCGTGAAGAAGGCCCAAATTTACAATATTAGATCACCCCGCGACCCGTCTGGTGATAGATTCGGTGTACGCGGATATCGTACACGTGACTCAAATCGATGCCTTTAGTGGAACCCTCGCGGTCCGGAATAAGGTCGGGGCTACGGCGCATGGAGAAGCCAAGCCGCTGCGGCAGAAAGTGTGCCGCCTTGGAGGCGATTAGATGGACCTGTTGAGGCAAATCTTGCTTGACGGAGCGAGATAAAGTACTTGCGAGAGAAGGAGGTCAAACTGTAAGCAGACCTATCTGATTTATCGAAAGAATTGAGGAGGTTTCGCTACGGCCACTAGCAGTGTTAGTCCGAAGCGTTCATCGCATAACTTCACCGCTTATTAGTTATTAGTAGTTTCGATTCGCTCTAGATATTGCATACTTACGATTATATATAAGTGAGTGATTTGAATACTAGGGTTACCTCTGGTAGAATTATAAATTAATATTTAGCTTATTTGTGTTTCATATAAAATGTATACGTTAGTTACGCAACAGCCGTACGCTGACGCTGTGCGATATTTGAAACATTTTTTGTCGTTACAATATAAAGCCTTTATAGTTTTAGAAGTGATTAGGTAGTGTTTGTTCGTGTTTGTAGTATCAATCGTTTAAATGTAGTTTATATTGCGTAGCGTGATTTACGTTTGTCGATTTGTAAAGCTTTTACCGTGACGTCCGTATATCATCGCGTCCGATTATAGTTATGCTGAGTTATTAATATTTCGTGAGCTTCAACGTGTGCAATTGGCTGATGAAATTAAAAGATTACAATCAAGCAGGACTTGTAATCGCGCTTTTCAATACCTCACGCCATTTTCGCAGAATAGGACTATTAGAGTAGGTGGGCGCTTGTCCAACTCATATTTGAGTTACAATCAACGACATCATACAGTTTTATCGCGTAAAGATCATATTTTGAATTTATTAGTTGATTATCACCATAAATTGAATGGTCACGCTGGCCCTGAATAGTTGATGTCTTTTTTGCGTCAGAATTACTGGATTCTTTCTGCACGTAGACTTAATTTGCAATCGAGTGCACAGATGCTTTCGAGTTCGTCCTTGGCCGTCATTCCTGGAAATGGCTGACCGTAGGTCTTGCCGTGTAACACAATCTGCAAAGCCTTTTATGCACACCGGGTCAGACTTTGCTGGTCCATCCAAAGTCACGCTCACTGTGTGGTGTAAGATCCACGAAGGCGTATGTTTGTATTTTCGTATGTTTGACTACTCGCGTTGTACACATAGAACTTGCCGGTGATCTAAGCACAGCCAGCTTTATGGGTGTATTTAAAAGGTTTCTTTCTCGCCGCGGCCCTATAAGTTAAGTGTACTCTACTCTGCACTATAATGGTACAAATTACGTAGGGGCGAAACGTATTTTATCGGAATTATACAAGATTTAACCTTTAAATATTATAAATCGGAGTTCGCTCATATAATAACCGAGAACCACATCGAGTGGTCTCCGAACGTCCCCACCGCGAGTTATTTTGGGGGGAATTGGGAGACCAATATTAAAAGTCTAAAGAGCCATTTATACCGAGTAATTGGAGATCTAATTTTGTCTTTCGAAGAATTAAGCACTGTACTCGCGCAAATCGAGTGCGTCATGAATAGCCGCCGGCTTTGTTGTACGTTGTCGAGTGACCCCTCGGAGCCGCTGGCTCCAACTCCAGCCCATTTTTTGAATCTAACACCTTTGAAGTACTTACCCGCTATAGATATAAACGATGAAAAACATGTTCTTTCACGTCATAACTTATTAGACCGGCCTGGTGCAGTCATTTTGGAAGCGACGTAAAACGGAATATCTGCATACGGTGCAATATCGGCAGAAATGGAACACGACAACTAAACTATTAACGGTCGTAACGATAGTTGTTCTCACCAAAGAGAATACACCTTCTCTTCATATGCCATTGGGGATTGTCAAAAAGGTTTTTCCTGGATCCGACGGAGTTACTACGGATAGGTCGTGTTAAGACTGCGACCGGGTCATATATACGTCCTGTTGTCCGTCTCTGTCCTTTTCTCAATCAATAGTTTCGAATTATCTTTTTGGGCTCAGTTAATAGTGTAAATAAGTTCTTAGTAGTAGCTTTGGTTAGTTAAAGGGAACCCTTCAAGCTGGGAGGGGAGGGAGGGGGTAACGGTTGCGCGGAAGACGATTACCCTAGCATTTGCTTAGTTCTCTAGCAGCTAGCTGGTTCCTTCATTCCTTAGAAGTAACCGCTTGTAGTCGCGCACCGCTCTTACGACGCAGTCACAACACCAAGGTCGTCGTCCTCGAGGCCGTTAAACCAAAAAGAAACCCACTCCTGTAAGTGCTTCCTTTTATTTTATCTTGAGCCATTCATTCGTTTTCTTTTACTGTGTTCCTTTTTCCTGACAGCTCAAGTTTAATTCTCGTAAAGTTCAAGACACTGGCTAGATACAATATATTAGGTAATAGCGAGTGCATTGGCCAAGCCTGTCACGTGCCACATCAGCAATCTTGTTTTAGTTATGGGGAAACATGCATACAGTCCACATACAGTTGATCCCGCATAATTGATTTAGGCCCAACACGGGATTCGAACTCAGGAACCGTTAACGTCACCATTTTCTGATTCTTCGTCCCGGATTACCATATTACTCGATTTGTTCGTTCTTCGTCCTGGATTACTACTATATATAGTCCATAGTCCATATAGTCCATATATATAATCCAGGACGAAGAACGAACAAATCGGGACAACTGGCCCCATAAATTAAGATAGTAAAGTATTAAACATTCAAATTGGTCATTTGGATCAGTTTTTTAATACCGACAACGCGTTATAAAAATAAAATAAAGAGGAAAATAAAAACTGTCGGTCGTAACGTCACAGCAGCAGTGAAAACTTCTCAGCTTCACCTTAGTAATTACATACGTACGTAAGCTTGTAAACATTATTTTTGGCATAGAATACTATAATATATACATAATAGAACAGGGGAATGGGCGGAACCCGTGTAGCCACTAACATGTCAATTCACACGTATAAATGTCAACACAATCAATCGTTTCCAATTTTCGTGTCAAGCGTCGCTGCATGCAAATTGTTTAAAAAGTGGCAATTTGTGTAATAATTACGTGTCGAAAGAACTGCGGTAAATGTAATTTAAATGAAGGAGACATATTGTACAACCAGTAAGTCGAAACTATTTATATTTTCTGAATATTAGAATCAAAAATAAAGAAATATTTGTGTGTCAAAAACATTAATCAAAAGTCTAAAATGTGCTTTTAGTAGTTATCGTAGTTTAGTAGTAATAACTGATAATATGACGTAATTACTTGTATGTGTGCTCCCGGCAACGCTAATCCTCCCACAGAATAAGGTTGACAGCCATTCTATTGTGTATTATAATATTCTATGATTTTTGGGTTGTTAAGAAATGTGGTGGCGCTGTCGTGGGGCATCAAGTAAATCACATCGAAGCCTAAATCGCGCTATCAAAATTGCGAAGTAAAGTAGTATATAAAGAATAGCTCCAAACTACCAGTTTGAGCGTAGACCGCTCCTCGGGCAGAACACCCTGCCCTGCGGGAGAACTTCCCTTTTCCTTTCACGCCCACACTGGTGACCACCAAACGTGATTTGAACACGCAACAATGCAACGTTCGGAAAGTTTAACTTCAAGTTTCGTCATCGTCATTAAGTACCCATCCATTCACTCCTCAGCAGATATCGTCTGCAGTCTTGACATCCTGCAAGCCATCTAGTTTTACGAGGTTCATCGCAGCACTGGAATAACGCTTCCTGTTCCTTCAAAATACTCTGTGCGCTACAGTGTTCTTTGGCACGACTCTGAGCCTTATCGCTCGCCTCTGCTTCACAGCACTCACGCAGATTACTTGCCTTCTTTTTGACTTACCGGAGACTATATGACAATCCCCCTGATACTTGCACAATTATCGACAACTTGGCTGAACCATCGACCTCTGGTCTGAGCAGGGGAGTGATGTGGCGGCGCTGTCGTCTCGCATCAAGCGAAACACATCGAAGCCTAAATTGCGCTCTCAAAGCTCCGAAGTAAAGTACTCGGAGTATATAAAGAAAAGCTCTAAACTACCAGTTAGAGCGTTGGCCGCTCCTCAGACTGAACACGTAGTCCGGTGGGAGATCATACCATTTCCTCCCACGGCCACAGAAACATTTGTTAAGGAAGTAGGTATTTCTTATTAGAAGTTATTTTTATCTATATATTAGTTAATAGTTATAAAATTTTTATTTATTGCGCTGTTTTACATAATAAATACATTATTATCTATTGAAGTGTACTCGACTAATTTATAAATGTATAGTAATTTTATAAAATTTTATGAATTGTATTTTCACCACTACTTTTATTAATTTTATATCTCTGATAGTGACGATCATGCTTGTTCAGTGCTTTTTCCCCATCCCAAAAGAGCCCAACGTGCCTAAAGAAGTTTTCATTCGAAAAATATAGTGTCATTTGTTTCTTTTACCTGACGATGGTGATTTCTTAGACCATTTTAGCTGCTGCCAATATTACTCAGAATAAGAGTTACTTTCTGCTAACGTACATTGATTCAGCAAGTTCTACTACGGTAACCTCACATATTACGAAATATTGCATTACATAAAACAAAATAATATAAAAGGCGGACTTAATACCTTGAGGCATCCACCAGCAGTCAATCCATGGAGTGGTGAGAATTTAACGTAGGTGTGGCAATATAGAATAAAAAAACAAAATTGAAATAATAGTTTATTTAATACGTAATTTATACATTTTACTCATAAATAAAATATAAAAGTATAACCTAAAATAAGAATACATGATTCATGTAAGAAGCGTTGTCTTTAATAAATGATTACGTTGTAACTTTTTAAAAGCACGAGTGCTTTACTGTTGACGTCATCGGGCAAGCAGTTCCAAAGACATGTAAACTGTAAAAGAGTTACCATAGAATTCGGTGTATTGAATACGAATACCAATATTGTTGTTAGAAGAAGAACATAATATGTATATCTCCTATCATAACGCACAAAATTACATTACAGTAATATCACCCTTGTTTAGTTACTAAACTTTAGTAGCATTTGTTAGTTTAGGCAACAATTTATTTTTCCTTAAGTGTAGAAGATAAAAGTTTCTCTACAATTTTTAAATAAAACTTCATGTACTATGCTTTATTACGGGAATATGTTTGTGTACTTTGTTTAACTTACATTTTTCATTCAGTGGGTGGTATAAATCTAACATTACGAGCGTGAACTTTGAAGCAAACAGTGCGCTATTGTTCGCTAATTCATTTTTGCGTGGTACATGTAAAAAATACAGCGTTAATGATTAATTTGTATAAGGTTTCAATATCTAGAAACATATTTTCTTAAAAATGTGTGTAAATATTGACCTTTCATTTGTATAATTGCTCATAGAAGATATATTGCCATAGTTGCCACGCCTGGCGAGCAGGCTGGCAGCCGCAGGTTTTTATTGCTTTTTGCTGTTATCAGAAAGATGCTGCTGCCTATCTTCTGTCTCAGTTTCCCTCTGTCGTATCTTACGACACCCATGGGAAGATATGGGGTAGTGAGTATTTTTACCCGCCACTACACAGAGTTTATAACTTTATCTATAAATAATAGTAAAAAATAATAGTAATTAGTTATTAATTTTAGAGAATAAGTTGGTGTTAAGACATAGTGTATAGAAGAATTATTAAAGCTCCGAATTCAGAAGTTATTGTGTGGAAATTTTTTAATTTTCGGTTATTAAAATTGCTTGTTACTTCTTAATCAAATATTTTACTCGTTTGAGTGGTCTGAATAATATCATAAGCCGAATTTAACAACTGGAATGTCGTCGACACAATTACAATGAAAATTTCATCCCATATTTTTCCGTCTTAGGGGTGTTAATTTTTCTTCAAATTTAATTGGTTTCACTATACGTATATTTAGTATGTAATAGGATTGAGTAAAATAAAACTCTGTCATAGCACTGCGCGTCAGAAATAATAACTTCTTAGCTTCACAAACAGCTGTATATATGTTATACACATCCATATATATGTCATACACATCTCTGTATTATCCGAGTGTGATGGTCACGCAAGTTTAGTGCTTTTACGCCATCCCATGTATGTATCTAAGAAACGTGGGTTCAGTGATTTTTTCCCCATTCTAAAAGTGCCCAAAGAAATTTCCACTTCAATAGTTCAATAAATAATTTTAGCCATTTCTTAAAAATCGGAGAATATAAGCGAAAACCATACGCGTCGAATATAGAAACTCTTAGTTTTTGAGTACTGTTAAAATATACAAATGAAGTGAGAGAGATAACCAGGACGGCAAATATTTTAAATACCTCAGTGATCGTAGGGCTATAAAATTCTAGGATAATCTAATTAATAAATACTATGTATGTGTATAAAAAATCCTTTAACATTTCAGAAAAATGTAGATGTACATTTTAAATGAATAAAAAAAGAAAGATCTCTTCATTAACTGGTAATACAATTTTCCATGAACGAGTATATAATAAATAATCAAAATTATTCTTATTATATTTTAAAGCCTTACATTTACACATCAAATTATACTTACAATATTAATTATAATAAAAAACCTAAAAACTAAAACTATCATTAATATTTATTTAAAAAATATGTTGATATACAACGATATTAAGATTTTTGAATATTAAATTTAAATGTGTGAATCAACATAAATCTTTAGAAACTTAGCGATTTCATTTGAATTTTTTTTATCTATAAAGTTAAAATGCTATAATATATCCATGCTATACCAATTTAAAATTTATTTCTAGACGCATTTCGCTTTTAATTTGGAACACCAAGAACATATCGTCTAGTCAGCTAGTAGCGTGAGTTAGTCCCGCTACTGCCGGGAACTTGCAACGAATTTCCGGCAAATCCCCGGAATATTGCCGAGTAAATTGCGATGCTCCACGGAACCTATAAAAGTTTGTTTTTAAAACTTTAAAGCGCCTAACTGATATTTTATGTAGTGTATAATGACAAAAACAAGTACCTGTTTGTAAAATGGCGCGTTCAATTTGGTCGTACATTTACATAAAATAAAAAATTTGAAATTGTATTGTATAATCATATTCTTCCTTCTTCTTTACCAAATTATTTTAACCACTGTAGTACGTAAACCTTGTGAAGAGTTTATTATTTAGCACGAGTTACTGAAAATTTTGTATATGGTAGATACTTTAGGAATTTTTTATAAAAGAGGGAGCAAAATGCATGCATTGTTAGTCTTTTAAAAAGAGTAAATTTGTTTTTAGAAGATCTCTAAGTCGCATCAGATGGATTATCCCAGCCGGGCAAGGATTCACGCTTGCACAGAATCAAAGTGAAATGCGTGCAATCAGCGTGCGAAACAAACGTTAATTATGCTACATAATTAACGTTTGTTTCGCACGCTGATTGACGTGAATCGGAGCTCCTATTCACTCTCAACGAGATATTCTATCTTAGTCCTGGCTAAGATACAATTCAATGGGATGACAACGAATTCAAACTATGATACTTAATCGAAGATAGATGTAGGTGTATATGGGCCAAAGTATTCAACCGTTGTGTGGTCTGTGTGCGTTTCGTTTATTCCATTCACTTCTATACACAACTGCTTCAGGAGATACCATTGTTACTTATAATATTTACTCCTTAAACCATAAATTTTTCTCATGGAGTTTGGGGGATCCTAATTAAATATACTACCATTTTGATTAAATGCAATAGGAGCTGAGCTATTTTTTCTAATAACACTTTTTATTACGGATTTTTTTCAATATTAGTTTTATTAATTAACATTACTAATATTCCCTTCTGGTAAGCTTGAAACGCTTGTGTTAGGAGTGGGTCACGACAGTAGTCAAATGGCGGATTTAAACCCACGACCTTTTAAGTTCGCGATCCGCGCCCTGCCATTGGGCTACTGTCGCTTTATTGGTAACATACATATAAATTGGCAATATACATTTTTAATAATAATAAATGTAAACTTATTAAAACCATAAAAATTTATAGAAAAATACTGAAAAGCGGTTGATCGCTAGGCCAACCCCGAAACTTCCCGCTTGTTTCGAGTTTGAATCGAAGATGGTCGAAAATTTTCCAATTGGTTGATTTTTGAGTTGTTCGAGCCTAAAAATTCAAAAGTTATATTTACTATAAAGATTGTTTAGAAATATTTAAATGGCTGTAATTTTTTAAACTCGTCGTTCGATTTTGTCTTCCTTAGCGGCACTCGACGCAGTTTTACAGCCCAAAAAAGTTTCTTTGATGTGATGTTTGGAGTTGATAAACCTGAAAACATTTTTTCTTAGTTTTTGTTTTTTGAATATCTTTAAAGCGGCTTGACTGATTGACCTCAAAATCTAATCAGGTCGAAGTATCAATGAACATTTTCGAAAGCCGTATCGCTCATCTCAATCTGTTGATGCGTTCTAAAGACGACAAAATTTTAGTCACACACACACACACACACACACACGCACACACGCACGCACGCACACATACACACACACACACACACACTCCTCCAAACACACGCACACACAAATGTACACGAACACGCAAACTGTGTATGCGCGTTCTCGTGCACGTGCACACACACATATATAAACACACACACACACACACACACACTCATACACACATACTCACACACACACGACAGGTCGTCCAGTCGTAAATATTCGATACAGCTTCGTTGGACATATTATATATGCTATTTTGTTAATTAATAATTTTTAATACGGGAATACATGATATATTGACATTACTCAAAATGGGATTAAATGTTAGGACGTGTGTTGGAATAAATGTAAAAATGTAAAGGTGCGGTAGAATAGAATAATTCTTATCAGATCTCGACAACCACTCCACCTACTGGGTTAAATTATAAATCCAGTGGCACTACCACTAAACCAGAACGACACAAAAATTATTAAAAGCGGTATACTAATTTTCGAGTTTTTGCGAAAATTACGCATGACAATTGGATCATATATAATAACAACAGGAATACATATTAAAGATCTTTTATACTTTTACCTCTGTTTTGAAAAAAACTCTATCCTGGTAAGAACCAACAAGAAACCATGCAGGACTTTTGGTTCCCGTAAGATCAGAGAGGTCGCGACATGTTATACTCCCGTTCGCTCGGGACCTTAAAATGGCGGAACCCTCGAAATGAAAATTTTTCCCTAACTTGCAAATTCTGCTATATTTTCACCTTGAGACAATATTTTTGGATAAAACTTACAGGAATTCTTCTTGAAAAACTATCGAATAAAA